>PVIU01031184.1:0-15149 GCA_004026605.1 Ondatra zibethicus
TTTTTTTTTTTTTTGAAATCACAGTGTCATGACTCTTCACCTGTACATTAATCATTACTGGTGTGTTTTTGATAGCTTCTGTGTTTCAGAACATTTCCATGCATTTGAGATTTTTAGAGAAGTGTATTTTGTGGTCTTTGCATAGCAATATTCTTAGGGAAATATTTTGACTACAGGACTATTTTAGAGAACAGTAAACACACCCATAATTATTGTGTCCATAAGTTAGTGTTCCATTTTCCCAGGCTCTGAATTTTGTGTGTTGCTTAGAATACAGTGCTGCTAACTTTGCCTTTGCAGACAGCAGTTTCCTTTTCCATTGCAGGAATGAAACAGTGATTTGAATTATAATACGCATTTCAGAAAAATCAGTCAAATACTGTAATTCCCAGTAATAAAGGAAATCAACCTACATCTGTTCAGAAACAGTAATGTTGATGCTGATAACTATAGAAGCAGATGGAGAGATGGGGGTGGTGTACAGGAGGAGGTTGGGGGGTGCTGGTTGGACCAGAGGGTGAGGTGTTTGAACATAACAGTGAAGAAAAAGGAAGGTGGGTTCAGTGGGTTTTCTTGCATTGTCCTTGACACCATTGAGTCTTCCAATTCTCCTCCCCCTCTTTGTCAGGATTTCCTGACTTCCATCTTATGTTTGAGTGTGGGTCTCGGCCTCTGTTTCCATCAATTACTGGGTGAAGCCTCTCGGATGACAGTTGAGCTAGACACCGTTCTCTGAGTAAACAGAATATCATTAGGCATCATTACATTGGGTCTCCAGCTGTGTCATTCATCAGTTGGCCACTCCCACAATTTCTGCACCATCTTTACACAAGCACATCTTGTAGGCAAGACAAATTGTAGGTTGAAAGGTTTGTGTTCGGGTTCGTGTCCCAGAACCTCTATTGGAAGTCTTGTCTGGTTATAGGAGATGGCCAGTTCAGGTTCCAGACCCCGTCTGCTAGGAGTCTTAACAAGAGGCACAAACATAGATTCCTGGGAGATGTAGTTCCTGCAGGTTTCTAGCTCATCCCAGAGATCCTCTCAAATACACTGTCCTGGGCTCATAAGAGCTCATAGAGACTGAACAGACCACCAGGGAGCCTGTATGGGACTGACCTAGGTCTTCAGCATATTTGCTACAGTTGTGTAACTTGGTCTTTGTGTGGGACTCCTAGCAGTGAGACTGGAGGATGTCTCTGACTCTTGTTTCTTGATTTTGGAGCCCATTCCTCCTGCTGGATTGACTCAACCAACATTGGTGAATGAAGAAATGCCTGGTCTCATTGTAGCTTGATATACCATGGCTTTCTGATATTCACAAGATGGCCACCTGTATCTGAAGAAAAAAGGGAGAAGTGGATTGGGGGCATAGGGGAAGTGGGTGAGGACAGGGAACAGGGGATGGAAGGAAACCTTTGGCTATAAAAACATAAAAATATTTTAATAAATACTAACTTAAAATAATTTGTAGTACTTTGAAATTGAAAGTCTTTTATTTTCTTTATCATCATCAAAAATACATTATGTTTTCAAAAATAAATTTTACTCTGATTGTCTTTGAAAAAAGGGGGTAAGGGTGGGGAAATTGAAAGGACAAAGATGACTAGCCAGATTTGATAGGCTATTATAGGACATATTATTCTTAATAATTCTGTCTTAAGTGCAATAAAAATCTATTGTAAGAGTTTAAGAAAAATTGTAGTATGATCATACATACTTTAATAAATGCAGCCAAGGCTGGTAAAAGAGCATAAATGATGCATAGTGGAAGAAGCTAGAAAGTGAAGATTAATAGGACTTAGTCTGGGAAAGAGCAAGTGCTGTTAAGAGTTTTAATGAAATTTAAGCAGCATACAAAGTGGATTTAAGAGTGCTTGGCTAGTGATAGAACATGTGAGAAAGGAAGAGAAAAGTTCCAGCAAAACTCAACATATTTATGTTTGGAATACTTAGCAACAATGAGAAAAGAATGAGCCAGAAATTCTATTAGGAAATATCCATGGGAACTGAAGTGAGTGTTTAAAGTTCAGGCAGAACGAGTCAGGATCGTAGGGAAGTTTTAAATGGAAGAGAGGGAAATCAGATTAAGCAAGGACATATTTGTTCAGATTTATCCAATATACATGGCCAACCCTGAAACATATATATATATACATAACTTTGTACAAACTGAGCAGTCCATAATATATGTTCATATGTAATAAATAAAATCAAGATATATAATGTTAAATATAACATTAAAATATAATATAACTATATTTTATTATATATCATATTTACTTATACTTATTACATAGTTCATAGTATTATTTTATACATTTATTTAAATATTTATTTATATGGCACATAAAATATTCATATATAACATAGACATAATAAATGCATATAATATGTTTAATGCTACATGAATGTTATTGTATATTCAAATATATTGTATATCTATATAATATATTAGATATGTATATAAAGTATTAATTATGTATTTATTGTATAATATCTTATATATTACACATATAAAATAAATATTATGTACATGAATGAGTGGAATAACTGCTAATGAAAAAGAGGTCATCAATTTGAAGGAAAGCAAGAAAGGCTATAAGGGAGAGTTTGAACGTAAGAAAGGGAAGGGACAGGTGATATAATTAAAATATCAAAAAATAAAATTTAAAAAGTGAAATAAAAGAAAGTACATATATGCACATAGTTGGTAACAAAATGGAAGTGATTACTGCTAGGCTTACATAGACATAGAGCTGTGTCTGTAGCTTAGCTGAAAGACTGCTTGCTTTGCATGTCTGAAGCCCTGGGTTTGATCCTATACTATATTCTGTAGGACCAGAAATATGAGAAGATTAATTCAAATGTTAATAATTCATTTTGTTTAACTCTTCTTTTAATTATCCTGACATTATTTCTATAAAAAATCAGATATTCATCAAACGCATATGTATTTCTGTGTGTGTGCACAATGGGAACTGGTGATAGAAACCGGTCAGGTGGGAAAGAACTACTCCAAAAAGCAATGTTGCCAGAGTTCTGGTTCCTGGCTCCTCCTTAGCTCTTATGCTTGCCTGAGAGCCTTAGAGGGAGAATAGAAAAAATTTAAAAGAGAGGACTGGATATCTCAATGGTGGATCCACTGGACTCATGAGCTTATCTTCCTTTCCCTGCCTCATGGAAGTTTCTGGCATAAATCCTTTGAAAAGAGCCAAGATTAACTAATCAGTGACACCCTATGTCTTGCTTGACCCCTCCTGCTCTACAAGGGCTCGTTCTGTCCCTGTCCCTGTCCTGTCCCTGTCTGTATCTCTCTCTGTCTCTGCCTGTCCCTGTCTCTTTGTCTGTCTTTTTCTCTCTGTCTCTCTGTCTCTTCCCCCTTTCACTCCTTCTCCTCCCTCTCTTCTTTATTTTTCTCTCCCATACACATATATGAATCTATAAATAAGTATCTATCTAAAACTCTCCTTCAATGGGTCATAATTTCATTCTTCAAATTCATGAAACAAAATCTTGAGAACCATTGTCTTCAACTGCCTTTGCTTGCTGAGATCTCTGGAAACTTTGCCCCTGATATAGGAGCCAAAAAAAGCTCTGTCAAAATCAAAAGTAACCCAAAATTTCCCAGATCATGTATTGGATTTTATAACAGTAATATTTATAAGAGAGAATTGCAAAAAATGCAAATAAGCAATCCAAATATAAGTACTTTGGTTTATTTTTGAGAAAGTAATATACTTTTTTTTCATTTCAGTCTGCTTTTACTACTTCTAACATTCATCAGCTACCCAAACCATAACTCTCCCAGTTTCATGTGATTTTCTTTTCTTAAGCCAATGAGCCCAGTAAGTGCAGTCTATATGGTTATGGCTCTGGGGTAATTCATTGGGTTATGAAGAACCTACCAGTGGTCCCATTCCTAAAGTAAAGTTACTTTCTCCATCCCAGATACCACCAACTTCATAGCTTAATAGGTAAGGTAAGTCCTTCGGAGCACCCCTATGTTGGAATTATAAACTAGCTTGTTTTGTACAAGTCTTTTGTACTACAACTCCTATGAGTTCATGTGTGTAACAAGTGTATCTAATCCAGAGAACACCATTTTACAACACTCTCATCTTCTGGTTTGCTCTTTCTTCCTTCCTTCCTTCCTTCCTTCCTTCCTTCCTTCCTTCCTTCCTTCCTTCCTTCCTTCCTTCCTTCCTTCCTTCCTTCCTTCCTTCCTTCCGAGAGGGTTGATACAGATGTCTCATGTATGGTTGAATGCTTTTCCTTCACACATGTACAGTTACGAGTCTTTGCACAAAGCACCACTCATTGCATTAAGAGGTTTCCCAGACTAAGTTCAGGAGTAGCTGAATTGAATAGATATAAGCATATATATTGAAAAGGCAGTTTGAAAACTAAGGATATGGAAGGAAAACATCAATAGATCCTCCCCTATGGCTTATCACTTTACTCATTATGGATGTATTCATTCCTGTTTGCAGTACTAGGTATAAATTCCTCTAGGTGAATTGGGCCTCAAATCCAATCAATAGAGGTATCGGTTCCTCCTATAAGCAGCTTTGCCATGAATCTACAAACATAGTCATGAGCATTTAAAAAGCAATTGAACAGCATACCTTCCACAGTTTGCTTTAACTGTCAATATGACACAGCTTAGATCACCTGAAATTGGTGGCTTCAGCTGAGGGATTGGTCAAGGCTGGCCTGTGGGCATTTCTGTGGTGGATTGTCCTATTTGCTAATCAATTGAGAAAGGCTTAACACATTGTGGGTAGTATCATTCCTTAGGCAGGTGGTCTTGGAATGTGTCACAAAGTAAGGTACTCACAGCATTTCTAACAATCCAGAAAGTAAGCCATTCCACAAGATTCCTCCAAGGTTTCAGTTTTGGGTTCCTGTTGTAATGAAGGGCTCGGGCTGCGTTCCCGGCGCTGGGCCCCTTGTTCTGTCCCGCCCGGCTCCCAGTGTGTACTCGAAATAATTACACGGAAACTGTATTCATTTAAATACTGCCTGGTCCATTATCTCCAGCCCCTTATTGGCTAACTCTCACATATTATTTTAGCCCATCTCCATTAATGTGTACCGCCACTTGAGTTGTGGCTTACCGGCATGAGTCTAACCAATGTCCATCTTGTGCTGCTCCACTGCCTTCTCTCTCACAGCATTCCGTTCTGTCTACTCCGCCCACCTAAGGGCTGCCCTATCAAAAGGCCATGGCAGCTTTCTTTATTTAACCAATGAGGGCAATACACAAATAGAAGACCCTCCTACACCAGGTTCCTGCTTAAATTCCTGCCTTGACTTCCTCCAAATGATGAACTGTAAGTTGAAATTAACCCTTTCCTATCTCATTTTCTGTCCTATATTTTTGGTTATAGTTTTTGTCATAGAAGCAGAATGAAACCAGAACAAAGACCATTTAACAAAATAACATCTACATATATTCTTAATTAGACCCTTTGACTTCCATCTGTTTTGACCATATTTACTATAGTAGGCACATGTTCAAAAACTATGTTTTCAATGAAGAGAGACAAAAAATTAATTAACAAGCAAGACAACACATGAAAAAGTGATAGTTTTTTTAATTCATAGAAGTACCCAAAATCTTTATTTAAATATTTTGAGTATTTAATTTAGATTCTCTTAATAATCCAAAAAATTAAAATTTTAGAAGCTATTGTAATAGCTTACTATGAAATAATTTAACCAAACTATTGACAGTTAAAAGGTAAAAAAATTGTCTTTTAACTGGAAAAAAATGAAATTAGTGACTCAATATACAAGGTTAACCAAAGAATAAACCAGATTTATCTTCTGGACATTCAGAAAATACAAAGGCTATATCTCAAAAAAAAGAAAAAGAAAAATAGAAAAGAAAAGAAAAAAAGAAGAGAAAATTGCACAACTGTTTGACAAATAGGAAGAAAAATCTTAATTTAGAAATGTTTAAGGAAAGATATGTAGCCTTCTATAACAGAAATAAAGCTAGAGATTAAGGGGAAAATCTTGTGAATGAATTCTCAGAAGAAAAGATAAAAGAATAAACCCACAAATGAGGTCTGAACCCAATGACTTTCAGATAAAAAGCTGCTTCTAGCAGGCCCGTGATACAGATAATGGGATTTGTATTTAGTCCCTCTAACTAGAAGACTAATATCTCTTGATGGCTGCATATATAATTGGTGAAAAAGATTATAAATTTACTCACTTTAAGCTTTTTTTTAAAAAAAATTAGTCATGTCTGAGTACTTACTTTATCGAGGAGACATGCCAGAAATAACTTACATTATGTAGGCCTTAAGAATAAATCTTGTGATATTGCTGGCTGTGATTCAGTAGAATAAAGATTTAAAAACTTAATTCCTAGAATATGTTTCTTAATGATTACTCATTCAGCTAGCTTTCTCTTAATTAGCTTCATGAGCTAATACCTTATGACTGTCTTTGGCATACATGATAAATTTTAAAGAAGGTAACTTATTAGTTACTGGTTCAATACCTGAAGCACTAAAAAGTCTATTTCTAACTTCATTCATTGATTTATTATTTTAATTACAAATAGTTTAATTAAAAGAAACTCTTCAAACAGTGATAATTTAGAAGAAAACTATTCATTTTCAAATAATATCAAACATGAGTTACATAATCATAATCAATATATTTATAATAAAATATCTTCATTTTTAGGATTATTGCATGTGTGGATGTGTGCTTAATCAATTCCTCAGAAATTGCTTACAATTTTAAATAAGTTCACTTCACTTCTATAACTCTTCCTAATTCTATCCCTTTTCATATTCACTCAAATTTGATTATAGAACAAAAAACCAAAAAACACCACATATATGAACTTATGTTGCCCATATATTCTCGGATGTGCGGCCTTTTATTGACATCTGGTCCACCTGCTGGAGGCCACACACTTAAAAAACTAACTCCTCTTTTCCCAGTAGAAAACTAAGAAATTGTGTCATATTGTGGCTTTTAAAAGGCATGTAACTCTTAACCATGAATACATGTGAAATTCAGTAATTGTAGGTAAGCTCACATTGTCACAAAATATCTTCAGAATATTGTCATCTTGAAAATTTGAAATCTATGTTAAGTAATTGCTTTTTACCCACTCCAGTCTTACAACTTGTCATCACTATTTATTATCTTTTCTGTTCCTTTGAATTAAAGTACTTAAATCATCCATATACATGGAATCATACAGTATTTGTCTTTCTGTGCATGCTTCTTTAAAATATAACCTCAATTTCTATCTATTGTACAGAAAATAATATTACTTACCTGTTAAAGCTGAAAATACATTTTATTTATTTATTTATTTATTTATTTTGGTTTTTCGAGACAGGGTTTCTCTGTGGCTTTGGAGCCTGTCCTGGAACTAGCTCTGTAGACCAGGCTGGTCTCGAACTCACAGATACGCCTGCCTCTGCCACCCGAGTGAATACATTTTGTTTTAACTTTTTTAACTTCATTTTTATTGGCGTTCCTCCTGTTAATATGTCTGTGCACCATGTATGTACCTAGTGACTGTGGTAGCCAGGGTGTGCTATCATTTATTCAGTCACTATACATGATTTTGAGTCACCCTATTTGTACAAGGAATCAAACACAGCAAAGTCAAAGAGCAACAAGTCCCTCTAATTACTGTCTTAGGCAGGGTTTCTAGTGCTTCGTGAAAATAC
This sequence comes from Ondatra zibethicus, assembly GCA_004026605.1. Classification (NCBI taxonomy): domain Eukaryota; kingdom Metazoa; phylum Chordata; class Mammalia; order Rodentia; family Cricetidae; genus Ondatra; species Ondatra zibethicus. The sequence continues at coordinate 7,710 of PVIU01031184.1, forward strand.
AATAACCAAAAAGCAAGGAAGGAAAGGGTTTATTTGACCTCCACTTCCACTTTGCCATTCATCACTGAAGGAGGTCAGGCCAGGAACTCAAACAGGACAAGAACCTGGAGGCAGGAACTGATACAGAGGACAAGAAAGGGTGTTGTTTATTGGCTTGCTTCCCCTGGCTTGCTCATTCTGTTTTCTTCTGGAACCCAGCACGACCGCCCAGGGATGGCCCCACACTCCGTGGTCTAGGCCCTCTCTCATTGATCATCAGTGGAGAAATGCTTTACACCTGGATCTCATGAAGTTGTTTCCTCAATCTAGGCTCCCCTCTCTCCAATGACTCTAGCTAGCATGTATCAAGTTGACACATAGAAACAGCCAGTACAATTACCAAGTCAACATTTGGTCACAAATTTCAAATGTATGTGTGTGTATGTATAAATGTATATTGATTTTCCTAAAATCATTAACGATAATTATATCCTTTCCCATATTGTGACCTCTACCCTCCCTTAATTTAGCCTTTTTCCCCATTATTCACCTGTAACCACTTATACTACTGAATTCTGCTTCCTCTCCTTTGAAGTTTCTTGACCCTGATGAGTATTCCAAATGAAACTCACCTATCTGAAGATTCAAAGCTATCACCCACAAAATGACAGAAAATATCTCACTCTTTTCTTTGTTTCCCTGGATTACTTCACTAAGTATGATTATCTCCAGAGTCATCCATTTACTTTTTTTTTAAATTTTGTAAATCCATTTTTCTTGATAGCTGAATATTATTCTATTATGTACATATACCACATGTTCACTATTCACACATCAGTTGATGGGCATACATATTGTTTCCTGTCCATCAAGGTTTTTAAACGTGGATTTTATGAATAGAGAAGCAATGAACATGAATGAAAAAATATCTCCATAGTAGGATGTGAAGGTGGATGAACATGGTTGTTGAGGGATAATTGGAGGAACTGGAAGGGAGGGAGCAGGTGGAATTTTATTTAAACATTAAATATATATGTGACATCCTCAATAAGTAAAATATATTTATAAATATGCAAAAGTATCATAAGTTTGTGAAAAAAGGTTTTAAAATTTCCCCTACTATTGAAAATTTAGTAATATTCAATACAAATAAATATTACAAATTGAGAGTTATTTAATACAATATTTTTAATCTGTTAAGTTGTAGGTAGAATTTTCCTGTCCTGGCAGCCACTCCCAAATAACCAACATGGAGATATAACATGAATTGTAAATACTTGACCTTTAGTTCAGACTTATTATTAACTAGCTCTTACAACTTAAATTAACCAATTTCTATTAATCTACATTCTACCACATGGCATTATCTCTCTTTCATCTTGCATCTTCTGTTTCCTTCCATGTCTCACTGGAAACTCCTCTGACACAGCCATCCTTTTTCCCAGCATGTTCACTGCCCTCAAAATCCTGCCTGGTCAGTGGTCAAGAAGTTTTTTTATGAACAATGAAAGAAATACATATTTACAGTTTACAATGATTGTTCCACAGCACTAAGTTTCAATACTGTCCCTAAATTGTTCTGCGTTGTTTATACTCTTCTCTCTTAATTGCATTGAGTCAAGAGTATTTATAAAAATAAGTTTTCAGGTGGAGGATATGACAAAAGCCTCAGATTGTATTTTGAAAACCACATAAATCAAAGCCTGTGGAAAGTGGAGGCAAGAAAATCAAGAGTTCAAAGTTATTCAAAGGTCAGAAGAAGAATATATAAAACCATGTCTAAAAAACAACAGAATACAAAACATAAAGCATTTTCACATCTCCAAATCATCACAGACAGCAGGTCTATGATATTCATATTTTTTATATCAAGTTATGCAGCCTCCATTGAGGAAATCTATTTAAAAGCTGTCATGGTCTGATACACGACAACTAGTAGATGAGGAAAGTACTTTAAAATGTGCAACCCCCATCATGAATTAGAACTTCTCATTGGCCTTCCACCTATCTAATGTGCTTAACACTACCTCCTCTAATTCCCTCTAGAGTAGGAAGGATCATAGACTGAATATATCTGCATTTTCTTCTCATCTCTTCTCTGTTAAGCGAGTCAGTTTAGAGGGGACAATGTCTCCAATCAACTTAACCTGCTTTAGGAGATTGTGGAACTAGCAAGAGTTTGGGAGTTTATGTGTAAGTGGTGACAGCATTCCTAGTTTATCTTTATTGCCATTGCCATGAAACTGAGAGATATTGTTTCCACATTTGTAAAAATATGTAGATAGTACCAGTACTGCATTTTACAAATGCAGAAGGTTGGAAGAGTTACAGTCACCTGTTTAAAAATTACCGCCACATTTTCAGAAAATATTCAACATACTTATACTATAACTGAACTGTTTATACTAATGTTCAGCTAGAACAATTAGTAGAGTTTTCAAAGACAGTTCCAAACAATTCCTCTCATCGATTTTCCTAAATGCCATTTACTTCTTCTGCTAGGAAGAGGAAATTATGTCTTTTCTATTGAATCTGGGTTGCACTTCACCACTGTTTTGAGCAATGGACTGTGAAGAAAAATATGCTCTTGGACTTTGAAAACAATAAATATAAAAAGAATGCTATGTCACTTCTCCCTCTCTCCTCTGAGAATAATGATACTCACATGAATAGCATTTAGGGAGGACATATGGGGAAGTGGCCACGTGGTTGAATAACAAGGACCCAGACATCTAATTACAGCTTTCACCTGTATGGTCGAGCATGACACTCAAGGTAAATTGACAGACAAGTTGAATTTCTGGGTACCAAGTAGTGCACAGAATTTGAGATAAAACAAAATCTTACTTTTTAATGATGATTATTATTATTATTATTATTATTATCATCATCATCATCATTTTTAATTTCCCAACCACAGATTCTCCTTCCTCCTCTCCTCTCAGTCACCCCCTCACTTCTCATCTGCTTCCCCTCATCCACTTCTCTGTTTGTCCCATAGGCCTCCCATAGCTATCAACCAAATTTATGGTGAGGGAAATTTGCTAAGACAGGAACAGCAAGAATCACCTAACTCCTATGTCTTCTATAATGTACTGAATTTTGCATGTTCTTATTTTTCCAAATAACAAAATACCTCTGCTGAGGTTAGAACTTTTTACTTCATCTTGCATCCCATGCATTCAAAGAAAACGATACTGAAAGCCTCAGATCCTTGCACAGCAGACAAAGCAAAGCAAATTACCACTTTCACTCAGGGGCAAATACTAATGAAGTACTTATTTTAATTACGTATGCTACTATAAAACAAGGCCATGTACACAACCAGAGTAGAGACAGAAGACAACCAGCTAGCCGTCATCTATATGTGGTGCTTTAGTGAGGAAGTTCTGGTTTCCAAGCATGAAGACTGGGATTTGATCTCCAGAATCTAAGTAAAGCTGGGTACCACACCATGCATCCGTTATCCCAGTGCTCCTACTGTGACATGGAGAGACAGAAGAATCATTGAAATCTTGGGGTACAGGCAGTCTGAAAATCCCAGAGGTGAACAAGAGAGATACTTTTTGTCAAACAACGTAGAAAAGGATTGACAACCAGGATTGGCCTCTAATCTCCCTGTGACATGCAACCTCACATGTGCACACAGAAATGTATTTTGGCACCCATCACATAAACAATGAACAAACAAACATACTGTAGTTTTATCTTGTGAAGAACCACATTGTATGAGTTAGTGAAAAATCATTACGATAGAATTTACACAAGTTAAATGACCTTAAATATCAAATCATTTCAGAGGATTCTGGTGATTTTTCCATGAAGTGTTGCCCTACTGCTACTTGATGGGTCTAGATTAACTGGTCAATGGAACAAATAAATAATCTGGAATTATTAATGGTTTTAATTTCATAAAAGTAATGAACTAAATTTCTTAAATGAACTAGAAACATTTCTGTATGTGTTTCCCATGGCAACAGTGAAGTTGAGTAAGAGACCCAGCAGCTTGCTAAGCATTGTTTTGAAGATGTAACATCTGTTTATTTACAGAAGCACAGACGGATGTTTGAAGGCCTGCCTTAGGATTCAGCATGTCTGACTGTCTGTGGCTTACCCGATTACTCTTGCACCTCTCTTGACCTCAGTTTAAGCATTTCAGTGATGAGATATGTGTATTTTATTACATTCAATCATTCACTGAATTCATTCACTCAGAATTCTTTTCAATGTCTACAAAATTCGGGCAGGAATACTGAGGATTAAAACAGTTACCTCTTTATTGCTTGTGTTATAGACTAGATTACTGGTAATAAAAATGAAGTGTATGAAATAGATTACATATATTACTTATAGAATATATTTTCTCTTAAAAGCATATATTTGTTCCAAACTGAAACTCAATATGGAAGAGACAAGGGACTCATGGTGTTTATTTGTGATATTGCCTTGAAGTTGTGTGAGATCAACATGCTGTCAGATGAGAGTGCTTGCTAAAACCATAATCATGTCCCTAGCAGAGTTTTGTAGTTAGTACTGAAATGCTACATGAGTGGTAAGGCAACCAACCACCAAGAGATGGATTGCTCTTGCAGCACTTAGCTGAAGTGAGGGTGGTGGTCCACAAACAGATGTGTAAAAACTGAACGAGGGTATGTTTTGATATTTTGACAGTATCAAAATTCTCCCTCCTGTATTTTGGAGGCTTAAAGTCCATTATTCTCTAATGAAATCAGCATTGACTTAGGAGGTGAAGAGCGGTAGAGAAGCAATTTAGGGGTTGGAGATTGGGCAAATTTTTTTTCTTGCCAATATACAATGGGAAATGAACTCTCCGTTACAAAATATACCAATGTATTTGTTAAGAAAAAATATTAAATTGATATGGAAGTTATTGCATGCCTGCTAACTGAGAAAGATTTTGTTTGTTTGTTTGAAATCTCTGTAGCCCATGCTGGCTTTGAGATTTTTTTTTGAAGTCCTCATACCTCTGCCTCCCAGTGATGGAATTGCTGGATTATTACTTGCAGAGCAGTTTCAAAGGAGAAATCTACATCTTCTTTCAGATACATCCTAGGGTCTGTGGGTCACATATTCTATCTAGCTTGTTAATTATATTCCAGATGAGAAAATTAACTGTGTCATTGAAAACATATGTCATCTAAGAGATGTGTAATATTTTGGAATAGTTTCTGAAGTGGGAAAATGAAGAAAATGTACAAGGTTAGGGAGATCCAAGGACTGTTCCTTGTTGTTCATGTTTGCACTGACTACCTTTCTCCTTGGAACATTGCTTTACCTGTTCAGTCATCACCAGGAATCTTAGTGCTGGTTAAGGAAGACAATTAGTGCCCAATAAGTCCTTTTTTTCTTTATCTCAGTAGATACTAGCTGAGTTGAAGACACATTCAAATCAGTGTAGAAGGGGAAAATCACATCATATGAACAACAGAGGATATTAAAAACCACCTGTCCCATGAAGAACCTCGGTGATGGTAATTACTTATTAACAACATTGGGAATTCTCTTGTTTTTATTTATAATTATACAATTTTAGACATAAGTCCAAAATGGAATAAAATGCTTTGGTCTCTGAAACTTAAAACTATGACATCCTCATCCACCACAAGTAAACTCATTGGATAGGACCTCGGTTCTGTTCTTAGTTTGTTTTGATGAGGAAGGTATATGTAGTAGGTACACAACTGTTTAAGCTGTTTCCTGACTTTCATCATGAACATTTTCAGTGGATTCTACATTCATACAACTGTACTATATTCTTTAATATATATTCTTTATTTCTGTCTAATTTATGAAAACTAATAGTACATGAATATATAACTTTATATATAGATACCTTACTCCTATGAATGAATGCTTTTCTAGGAAAATGGAATTCTAAAAATCTTGTTGTTTGGATTATTATTTTATCAAGATGTGATTTAAATCAGGAGAATTAGAGAAAATAGGACTATATTTGGATGTTGCCTTAGTAGTAAATGTAGCATGGAAAAATACACAGGTGTAAGTATTGTCACCCACACTGTAGCAGGTAGGGTCCTATGCACATTGCTGTTCATAGAAATTGATATGTCTGCATGTGTGTATGTGTGTGTATGCGTGCATGAGTGTATGTGTGTGCACCCTGACACATTGTGTTCATACAATGTGTGTGTGGACATTCATGTATGTCAGTGTTCACTTTCCACCTTATTGAGGTAGGCTGTCTTTGTGCTGTGCATTATGATGGCTGACCCACAAGCATTGGGGTATTCTTTTTTTTTTTTACCTCCTTTTATCTCACTGAGAGTACAGGTGACTGCCTACCTTGGTGCATGGCTTTACATAAATTCTGGAGGGGGGTTGATGAATGCCAAGGCCTTATACTTAGGCAGCAAGTGTTTTGCCAACCTAGCAAACTTAACAGTCCATGAAAATTTATATTTAGTTAATGTTAAATTTTTGATGATTTTTAAAAATTTTTGTTGGAGAAAAACTGGAGGCTTGTAAATATTATAGTGTCTTTAAAAAAAAAAGTTAGCAAAATTCAAATAAAGCCTCATAAAACTTTAAGTATTTTACTGTTTGGAAGAGCTTTTTTTGAACATGCTGCTTCCTGTAACCTATGGGATAATCTCAGAGCATACATTCATAACTGAACATTAGTCTATAATTCTCAGATAAATCCTGTGGCATTCATAAGTTAAAGGTGTGTTATTTCCTGTACACATTTGATTCAGCTGCTCTTTTAAAGGACCAATGTACTAATTTAGTGTATTTAACATTATTGCTTCATGTAAATAATTCTATTTAAACTCAAACTTGCTTGGAAGTCTTTTGTTCATGTCCCATGAAATAAGAATATATTGTTGCAATTAAATAATAAAACAATAGGAAATGTTTTTCATGCTATCTATTTAACTATGAAATTAAATAACATGCTACTGAGGATATTGAACTCTAAACTTTAATTAAATATAGGAGGAGATTTAGCAGAGATATTGCAAAAACAATAATTATGTTATAATCCTTACAAGAAGTATTATTGCCTCTTGTATTTATTAAAGTCTGTATTTAGGGGACTATGCTAAGTAGTTAAAATATTTGTTTGCCTAATATTACAGACTTTGTATGAATTGGCAGTATGACTAGAGACACATTTGTGCAGATAGAAATAAAAATAAGTAACTTACAAAAAGGAACAAAAATTTATATAGTGCAAACCTAAGGTTTGATTTTGGGTTTAATATCTAATTTTCACAGAGAAAAATATGACTTAAATGAAGCATTAAAAATAATAGCATTAACTTGAAATAAAAGTTTCAAACAATCATAGTTTCAGGCATTTCTCTAATAAAAAGACATGATTATACCAACAGGAGCCTTGTTAACTATGAAAGTGTATAATAATTTCATCATTATAGTATTATTTGTGTATATATAGAAAAGTATATATATATATAT
>PVIU01031185.1:0-15162 GCA_004026605.1 Ondatra zibethicus
TGGTGACACACAGATTATTAGAAATGGGTTAAATAAATATGTGAGAGTTAGCCAATAAGAGGCTAGAGCTAATGGGCCAGGCAGTATTTCAATGAATACAGTTTCTGTGTAATTATTTCGGGTACGCACTGGGAGCTGGGCGGGACAGAACAAGGAGCCCTGCCCCGAAAACGCAGCCCGAGCCCCTCATTACTACATAGAACTCTCAGGAACCTTTCCAGCACCATGTCTGTCTACATTATTCCTTGCTTCCTGCCATGATGATAATGAACCAAACCTCTGAAACTGTAATCCAGCCCCAATGAAATGTTTTCCTTTATGAGAGTTGCCATGGTCATGGTGTCTCTTCACAGCAATAGAAACCCTAACTAGGACAGTGGACTGGGCCATGCTACATGGGTTAGCAGTAAAGATATGCCTCACAGATATGGAAACAGTCTAATCTGCTAAAGGCAATTTCTCAACTGTGACTGTCCCCAAACTCACAGAGACTTCCCCTCTATCTCCCAAGGGCTGGAATTAAAGTCATATGCCACCATATGTGGCTCTTATTGCATCTTTTATCTAAACAAAAAAATTAACAAAAATTTTTATGGGAGAAATTACAGGGGAAATGAAAATAATATGGAAAAATGATAATAAACAAAAACTGCAAAATAACGTGGAAATTTTCTAACTGCTTGCTCTCAGGAAGAGATTCAGGGTTCAGCCTCTGACTGCAGAGTAATGACATAATTATCTGTACCTCACAAGCAGACAAACAGTAGAGGACCTAAACTTACAATGAGCATCTTCACAAGTACCGCATGTTATCCCTTTCTATATTAGAAATTATACATTATAATGAATACAACTAAAGAATTTTTAAAATATTTAAATTTATTTTGTGTACTAATGTTTTGTCTACACGTACGTATGTGCATCACATGTGTGCAGTACCCACAGAGCTCAGAGAAAAACTTCAGGTTCCCCTGAGCTGCTGATATCTATGATTGTAAGCATGTGGATGCTGGAAACTGAACTTGATTAAGTCATCTACAAGAAAATAAGTGCTCTTAATCACTGAACTGTCTCCAACTCCATTTTTCGTTTTTTCATATAAGACACAGGCATCATTGTATAATTTTCCGAATTTTTAATGGCTTAAAAATAAGTGGTTGAGCTATCCCATCATTCACTCCTTGAACAAATATGTATTGAGGGACTACTGTATATAACAGAGGAATTTAACAAAGAAACATACACAACAATAAATTGGAAGAACATTTTCATACTATAAAATACAGATTATTAATAGTAAAATTTTAGCTTTTAATTTAAATTATTCCTGATTCATTAGGCCATATGTATGGGGAAGATTTGTAGTTTATATCATAATCCAGTTTCAATGCTCCATTGTCATTGGACCAAAAATCAGCTTATGCGATCTCTTCTTATTGTGTCTTTAAATGTCTGTAATGCAGATCAGGAATCTTTGGTCACAAAATCCATTCTGAAAGCAATCTCCTGATCATCCCTCCAGGCTTGGCATGCAGCCCCTCTTAATCGGCTCCCACAAATCTGGTCTTTGACACCACGAACAAGTACAACTTTATAAGTTGCAAATCTATTTGGCAGCCTCGAAATGGCTTTCTCAAATTGCACAGCTCTCAGAGTGCAGCACGTTCTTTCATGTTGATTAAAATATCAGAGGGATACAAATGGATACAAACAACAACAAAAGAGTAACAGGAACCCCACTCCTCCCTTTCATCTTCTCAGAGGGAGCTGGTCAGCACAACCAGCTTGACTTTCTTCAAACAAAACTTCTCCTTTTGTGGCTGAAGAAAGGCTTTGGCAAACACTTATCCTTTGATATGATAGGCACTTGACAAAAATCAGACCAAATCAAGCCACTGCTTTGAAGAAAATACTTATTAAAACCTCGAAGCTCTTAAGTGTACTGGGACTTAGTGTGTCGCTAGTGACACGAGACTATGGTGTCTGTGCTTAGATTTCAAGTCAAGTCCAAATGTGTGGACTTCAAAGACAAAGTTGCTACCTCATTTCTTTGTTTTATTACAAGGATACCTTGAAAGATTATTTAGTTTCTAAGTATTTCTGGACCTTTACTTCTATATTTTATTCCAGTGAAGCAAACACTGTATTATGTAGGTAGAAAAGAATGTGAGAAAATCCTTGTTCTTTAGACTTTGTCCTATGTCCCCAGTCTTTTTCAACATGCCAAACTGCTTTTGAAGAAAGAATGCTGCTATACCCAGGTCAAATTAGATTTCTAACATGAGGAGCCAAGTTTGAAATCCTCAAACACTTTCGGAATCCCACAGGAAATAAATGACACATTCAAATTAGTATTGCCTGAGAGGAATTGAATAGAAAGATTGGACAGAGCTGTAAAACCACTGGGGATCAGGCAATGCATCTGGTATTTTAATGGGGAGAATTAGCAGTCTCTCTCAGCAACCCTGCTGGAAGAAGACAAGAAAAGAGATGCAGAAACTCATTTCCTAGCTTCTGTATCCCCCGAGACTCACCACCGTCCTCACCTACACAAGAGACATAGGGAGGAAAGCCGAGTAGCATAGTCCTTGCAGCTCAGCCGGCCAGAAGCAGAGAAAGATGAATGTGACTTGGTAGAGCAGAACAAACAGCCAACCTAAATACCACGTGAATCTCCTGAGACAATGAAGCTTATGGACTGCGTGTGATGTGGAGTCACCTAGGACACATCTCTGGGCTTGTCTGAGGAGGTTTCCAAAGAAGTTACCTGAGGTAGGAAGAAGAACCACGCTGAATGTGGATGGCGTCATTCCACAGGATGTAACACCACATTCATCTTCTGGTTTAAGAGTCAGTGTGACCAACGGCCTCACATCTATGCTACCGTACCCTCTCTACCATGATGGAGTGGATCCCCAAACCCTGAGCCAAAACAAACCCTTTGTTCTACAGGTATGAGGAAAGTATCTAAAATCGCTACCCTAATGGTATAGGCCTCTTGTCTGGACACCAACATCACAACAGATTTCTACTCTAAAGTTCCACTTCAGGTACAAGAAAAATCACCCAATTTTCAGATTTTCTGAGAAAGTTCTTTCAGTCTCCAAGACTGAGCTATAGGGGTAGAGCCACATCTGTAATTGAGCTAAAAAACATTAAATGCAGTCTATTCATTCCGTACGCCTCCAAATAAACAACTATGTTAACATTAGGTTATTGTAGCAAGGGTACATGATGACACATGTAGAAATCTACCTAGGAATGTTACCTGACTTAGCATTTGTTACAACAGTTTTCAAATTTGATTTCTCTGATTCAAGAAGTCTCTGCTGAAGATAAAACGTAAATATTTTCTCATGAAGCTTCCTTCACACTAATCTCTAAGCTTTCCTGCTGTGCTCATTCAGTCATCAGATTCTCCTTTTTCCTCCTCAATAATTCATAACTTCTTGAATAGTGTGGGGGGAGGGGGGAGGAAGCTTTCTATATAACCAATATTCAGCATATATGTTTGTTGATTACTGGGCAAGTATACATTTTAAACATCTATTTCAAATGATAAATGAAATTTTCTATGAACACTGTAAGTAAGCAGTAGAGTCAGGAAGGTTTGAATTCATTTATTATCCTTAAATAATCAAGCCATTTGTAAGTATGAACAATAATTTACAAATGGACCCACTGTACTTAGCAAGCTAAATGGAAATCTTGTACAAGAATCTTATTAAATAAAACTAATAATACATCAAGAAAATAAGTGAATGCTTTTTTAATCTATCAAATTCAGCAGAGTTTAGAAATGTAGTACTGAATAATTAGGAGGATGTAAAAATCACACATGTGTGTATATACAGACACCCAGACACATATATACATAGACTCATACATATGCACACATAAACACATTCATGCACATACACATACATACACAGGCAAAGTCTTCAGTTTTGAAGTATACTAATGGTAAAGGCTATAGGGGGTCTGCGAGATCCTTGACCAGCAAGTGGCCCTGATGCAGTACCAGCAGATCCATCAGGAGGGTGTCCTTAGATCCACCACCAAAGCCTACTTCAGGGAGGAGGGGACCTGAGAGCCAAATCCAAGACTGAGGAGACCTAAGAGAGGGCAGAACAAGAAAAATCCCGAAGTACACAATTAGCCACAACAAAAATCGGACCAAGCCAGTGAGACTCTCCTGATCAAGTTCAAAGGAAGAGATGGGCAGGTGACAATGCAAGAATTCCTCCAACAACCTAAAAAGCAACGTGATAACACCAGGATCCAGCAAATATGCAACAGGAAGACTTGAACAACCTAACCCAGAAAAAGTAGAAGAAATTAACTTTAAATGTAACATTATGAAAGTGATAGAGACCATTAAAGAGGATGTGAAAAACTCCTTTAAAGAAATGGATGAGAAGACTAACAAAAAGTTAGGAGAAATGAATAAATCCCTCAAAGTTACCCTAGAAAACCAAGAAAAAGCAAACAAACAGGTAATGGAAACAGTTCAAGACTTGAAAACTGAAAAGGAGGCAATGAAGAAATCACAAACCGAGGGAAGGCTGGATATGGAAAATCTGGGTAAACGAACAGGAACTACTGAGAAAAGTATAACCAACAGAATACAACAGATAGAAGAAAGACTCTCAGATGCTGAAGATACGATAGAGAAAATAAACTCATTGATCAAAGAAAACAACAAATCCTTAACACAAAACATCCAGGAAATCTGGGACACCATGAAAAGACCAAACCTAAGAATAATAGGGGCAGAAGAAGGAGAAGAATTCCAGCTCAAAGGCCCAGAAAATATATACAACAAAATTATAGAAAAAAACTTTCCCAACCTAAAGGTACAAGAAGGTACAAGAAGCATACAGAACACCAAATAGACTGGATCAAAAGAAAACATCCCATCACCATATAATAATCAAAACACAAAAAAATACAGAATAAAGAAAGAATATTAAGAGCTGCAAAGGAAAAAGGTCAAGTAGCATATAAAGGTAAACCCATCAGAATAACACCTGACTTCTCTAGGGAAACCATGAAAGCCAGAAGGTCTTGGATAGATGTGCTGCAGACATTAAGAGACCATGGATGGAAGCCCAGATTACTATACCCAGCAAAGCTTTCTTTCACCATCGATGGAGAAAACAAGATATTCCAGGATAAAAACAAATTTAAGCAATGTGTAGCCACAAACCCAGCCTTACAAAAAGTACTAGAAGGAAACCACAACAAAAGGAAGCAAACACCACCCATAATAGAACAGACATGTAACAACCCTACATCAGCACAACTCAAAGAAGGGAAACACACAACTCTAGCAACAACAACAAAAATAATAATAACTGGAGTTAACAACCACTGATCACTAATATTACTTAATATCAATGGTCTCAATTCACCTATAAAAAGGCACAGGTTAAGAGAATGGATATGAAAACAGGATCCAACATTCCGCTGTTTAGAGGAAGCACACGTAAACCACAAAGACATTATCTCAGAGTAAAGGGTTGGGAAAAGGTTTTTCAATCAAATGGCCCCAAGAAACAAGCAGGTGTGGCTATACTAATATCTAACAAAATCTACTTCAAACTAAAATAAATCAGAGGAGATGGAGATGGACACTTCATACTCATAGCAAGAATAATCCATCAGGATGAAATCTCAATCCTGAATATATATGCCCCTATATAAAAGTACCCACCTATGTAAAAGAAACATTACTAGAACTCAAAGCACACTTCAAACTCCACACACTAATAGTAGGCGATTTCAACACTCCTCTCTCACCAATAGACAAATCAACCAAACAGAAACTTAACAGAGAAATACGAGAACTAACAGATGTAATGAATCGAATGGACTTAATAGACATCTATAGAACATTACACCCAAACAGGAGAGAATATACCTTCTTCTAAGCATCTCATTGTACCTTCTCGAAAATTGACAACATACTCAGTAACAAAGCAAACATCCACAGATACAAAAAAATTGGATTAAACACCTGTGTCTTATTGGATCACCATGAAGTAAAGTTAGAATGTAACAATTCCACCCCGAGAAAGCCTACAAACTCATGGAAACTGAACAGTCAACTACTGAATCACTCCTGGATCAAGGAAGAAATAAAGAAAGAAATTAAATTCTACCTTGAATTCAATGAAAATAAAGACACAAAGTACCCCAACCTATGGGACACTATGAAAGAAGTGCTAGGAGGAAAGGTCATAGCACTTAGTACCCACACAAAGAAAACAGAGAAAGCACACATTAGTGACTTAACAGCACACCTGAAAGCTCTAGAAAAAAAAAAGAAGCAGACTCACCCAGGAGGAGTAGGAGACTGGAAATAATCAAACTGAGGGCTGAAATCAACAAAATAGAGACACATAAAACAATCCAAAGAATCAATGACACAAAGAGCTGATTGCTTGAGAAAATCAACAAGATCGACATACCCCTATCCAAACTAATCAAAAGGCAGAGAGAGACCACCCAAATTAAGAAGATCAGAAATGAAAAGGGGGACATAACAACAGACACTGAGGAAATTCAGAGAATCATTAGCTCTTACTACGAAAGCCTGTATGCCACACAATTGGAAAATGTAAAAGAAATGGACAGTTTTTTAGATAAATACCACATACCGAAATTAAATCAAGACCAGGTGTACAATTTAAATAGACCTAGAAGTCGTGAGGAAATAGAAGCTGTCATCAAAAACTTCCCAACCAAAAAAAGCCCAGGACCAGATGGTTTTAATGCAGAATTCTACCAGAACTTCCAAGAAGAGCTAATACCTATACTCCTTAATGTGATTCACATAATAGAGACAGAAGAATCTTTGCCAAACCCTTTTTATGAAGCTGCAGTTACCCCGATACCAAACCACACAAAGACGCAAAAAAAAAAGAAAGAGAATAACAGACCAATCTCACTGATGAACATCTTGCAAAAATTCACAATAAAATACTAGCAAACCGAATCCAAGAACCCATCAAAAAATCATCCATTATGATCAAGTAGGCTTCATCCCAGAGATGCAGGGCTGGTCAACATATGAAAATCTATCAATGATATCTGTCATATAAATAAACTGAAAGAAAAAAAACCATATGATCATTTCATTAGATGCTGAAAAAGCATTTGACAAAATTCAACACCCCTTTATGATAAAGGTCTTGGAGAGATTAGGGATACAAGGATCATATCTAAATATAGTAAAAGCAATATACAGCAAGCCGACAGCAAACATCAAATTAAGTGGAGAGAAACTCAAAGCGATTCCACTAAAATCAGGAACATGACAAGGCTGTCCACTCTCTCCATATCTCTTCAATATAGTGCTTGAAGTTCTAGCAATAGCTATAAGACAACATAAGGAGATCAAGGGGATACTAATTGGAAAGGAAGAAGTCAAACTTTCATTATTTGCAAATGATATGATAGTGTACCATGTCTACCAAGGAACTTCTACAGTTGATAAATACCTTCAAGGATGTGGCAGGATACAAAATCAACTCAAAAAAATCAGTAGTCTTTCTATACACAAAGGATAAAGAAACAGAGAGGGAAATCAGAGAAACATCACCTTTCACGATAGCCACAAATAGCATAAAGTATCTTGGGGTAACACTAACCAAAGAAGTAAAAGATCTATTTGACAAGAACTTTTAAGACCTTGAAGAAAGAAATTGAAGAGGATACCAGAAAATGGAACGATCTCCCATGCTCCTGGATTGATAGGATCAATACAGTAAAAATGGCAATTCTACCAAAGGCCATCTATAGATTCAACACAATCCCCATCAAAATCCCAACAAAATCCTTCATAGACCTCGAGAGTACAATAACTAACTTTATATGGAAAAACAAAAAGCCCAGGATAGCTAAAACAATCCTATACAATAAAGGAACTTCAAGAGGCATCACCATCCCTGACTTCAAACTCTATTACAGAGCTACAGTAATGAAAACAGCTTGGTATTGGCATAAAAACAGAGATGTTGACCAATGGAATCAAATCGAAGAACCGGATATTAATCCACAAACCTATGAACACCTCATATTTGACAAAGAAGCTAAAAATATACAATGGAAGAATGAAAGCATCTTTAGCAAATGGTGCTGGATGTCAACCTGTAGGAAAATGAAAATAGATCCTTATCTATCACCATGCACAAAACTCAAGTCCAAATGAATTAAAGACCTCAATATAAGTCCAGCCACACTGAACCTGATAGAAGAGAAAGTGGGAATTAGCCTGCAATACATGGGCACAGAAGACTACTTCCTATGTAGAACCCCAATGGCACAGACAATAAGAGCAACAATGAATAAATGGGACCTCCTGAAACTGAGAAGCTTCTGTAAAGCAAAGGACACAAGTCATTAAGACAAAAAGGCATCCTACTGAATGGGAGAAGATCTTCACTGACCCCACATCAGACAAAGGTCTGATCTCCAAAATATATAAAGAACTCAAGAAACTTGACATTAAAATTCTAAATAACCCAACTAAAAAATGGGGTAATGATCTGAACAGAGAATTCTCAACAGATGAAATTCGAATGGCCAAAAGATACTTAAGGTTGTGTTCAACTTCCTTAAAGATCAGGGAAATGCAAATCAAAACAACTTTAAAATACCATCTTACACCTGTCAGAAAGGCTAAAATCAAAAACATCAATGATAGCCTATACTGGAGAGGATGTGGAGTAAGGGGAACTCTCATCCATTGCTGGTGGGAATGCAATCTTGTCAACCACTTTGGAAATCAGTGTGGCGGTTTCTCAGGAAATTGGGAATCAACCTACCTCAGGATCCAGCAGTATCATCTGAGGAATATACCCCAGAGATGTCCAATCATACTACAAAAGCATGTGTTCAACTACGTTCATAGCAGCATTATTTGTAATAGCCAGAACCTGGAAACAACCTATGTGCCTCTCAATGGAAGAATGGATAAAGAAGGAGTGGAATATATACACATTAGAAACATGAGCTTGGACTTCCCAGAGGGCAGGCTACCCTGCCCTCTTTTAAGGATGCTGGGGGAGGGAGGAGGGGTAGTTGGGGAAGCAGGAGGGGACTGGGAGAAGGGCAGAAAGTGTAAATTTTTGAATAAAAAAAAAGAATTGAAAAAAAAGGCTATACGATTGACAAGCAGGTGTTCATGACAATTCTGGGACCAATTATCTATATGTCAAAGGCAGTTCTAAAGTACTTGAGGTATAAATGAAACAAGATGGACTACGAACTGTCAACTGTTAAAGCAAAGACAGGTCTTTATATGGATTTCATGCCAACACTATGTAAAAACCAGGTGGGATATTAATGCAATTTCAAATTTTCTAGCAGCAATATATTAAATAGTAAAACAAAAATAGATGAAATCTGTTCTTATTTTAATTTAACTTGATACATGAAAAATATTATCATCTCAAAACGCCACTAAGCACATTTAAAGTGTATCTGTATCTGTGTGTGGCTGGCGCTGCTGCGCTGGAACCAGTGGTCTCTGCTGTATACTCAACTTTTGTGTATGCTCAAAATGTTTTCAAGAAGGAAGGAAAAGTTGACAAAGCTGCACCTCTATTCATGACTATTTCCTTATATATTTGATGGAAGAGAAGGAGGCACATATCTTTAAATGATTTCTAATTCCCCAGTTCCTAGTTTCTTTTTCAATCAGTCTCAATGTAGGATTTTTGCCACTCTATAGAAAACAATGTGCATATTTCTGAAAAGAAATTTCTTCCTCTTTTCTATCAATCAGGACCTGAAAACTGTCATTGTATACATCTCAGGACTATTTAGGTACAAATAACCATTTTATAAAATACATTTTCTTCTGCTCTAAGATGAAATGGCAATCCATCATTGAGGTTTGCACTTGGCAATGTCTCATTCATTCCCTTTTTTCATTCATCTAATATTCACTACATAGTCTCTGCTAAGTATCAAAGAATAGACTTGTGGCAGAGGCAAATCACAACCTAAATATAAATTACACTCCATAGTGCAATAAGTGATTTGGAAAAAACAGAAATTAAAATGCCTTCAAAAATTATTGCCATTGTTTTTTCTGAAATGTAGGCCTGAAGCTGAGCAGGTTTTTCACAATGGTCCTTTTGACTTTTCATGTTGAGTTATTTTTTATGCCTCAATGTTTTACATTGAGAATGCATATATTTTGTGGGGTTTCAGCTATATCCAACTGGAAATTAAATGCCTCAAAAGTTCTAAGTGTTTACATTTTTGATATCCAGCATTATGATTAGCCAAGCTCTTTGATTTTAGCATCATTGTTTTTACCAGACTGTAGAGCCATTTTCTTGTCCTATTTGGTCATTATAGCCAAATGTGTGTTCCTGGTGTTATTTGGAAGAAAGATGCCGTAGGTACTTTTCTATTGCCATGGCAAAACACGATGAATGAGGCAACTTAGAAAAGAGAGCATTTAATTGATGCTCATGCTTTCCAGAGGGTGGTGGAGTCCATGGTTATTATGGCAGGGAGCATGGAAGCAGACAAGAGGGCATGGCCTTGGAGCAGTCATCCACAAGTATCAGTCAGAAAAAGAGTTAACTGGGAATGGTGTGGACTTTTTAAACCCTAAATCCTACCCTCAGTGACAAACCACCTCCAACCAGGCCACACCTTCTAATCCTTCCCAAACAGTTCCACTAACTGTAGACCAAGGACTCAAATATATAAACCTCTTGGAGATCATTCTTATTCAAACCACTACAAAAGACTATAGTACCTCTTTTATTTGTTCTAAATAAAAGGAAGTTGGACATTTACTCAAGTTCAATAAACTGTGATTTATAAAAAATCTAAGCTTAAAAATAGTTTATATTTTATGCATATAAATTTACTTGCGATATTGAAAGAATTGATATCAAATTGCTACCAGTTTTAATAGGAAACTTTGATTTTTGTATACTTAGATGAGAATTAATTTTAAAAAACAAATGTCATGGACTTTCCTATGCACTAACTTCTGACTATTTATATATAATATTTTATCCAAAATAAAAAGATTTAAAAATATATATGAATATTTATGAAGTATTAGGTTATATAACTATTGAATTTTTCCCCCAATTATACAAACTGAGGGGTAGGGGGCATTAACAGCCTCTTACTACTCTTAGAATTAGATACTTGAATACATGATGTTGACCTTTGTCAGTTGTTGATTCAGCGATTGCAGCTGATATCATTTTGTTACTTATCATTGGGCCTAACTGAAAAGCAAGCATTCACAGTATCTGAGGCAGCTCTGTATAATAAAAGTTCAAGTGTAAAATTAAGCATTATGTTGTCTCCCAGTATTGCTTCCATTTAAGGAAAAGTTAAAATGGAAACTGTTTTAGACAAACTAATCACTATCATAAATCAGCTGTTTTCTTCCTTCAGTCCAGTGGTTCTCAACCTTCATAATGCTGACTCTTTAACACAGTTTCTCATGTTGTGGTGGCCCCAATTGCAAAATTATTTTTGTTGCTGTTTCATAACTGTAATTTTGATACTGTTATGAATCATAATATAGATATCTGTGCTTTTAGGTGACCCCTGTGAAAGGGCCATTTGACTCTCAAAGGGTCATGACACACAGGTTGAGAACCACTGATTTCATCATCTTACTTCACTGTATTACCTGTGAAGTTCCAGCCTTTCACTCCACCACCATTGTGGCAAGGAGGGGAGTGGAGGAGATCCATTTCCCTTAATGGGACTAAAAATCTATTGGCGTTAACAGTAACAGAAGTCTTTATGTGGTTATGGGAATAAGGGTTGATTCTCAGTTATGGGAATAAAGAGTCACTCCCTGAATTAGCAGCAGTCCCTAAACACTGTGTGGATAAAGGAAGGTGAGAAAGAGCAAATGGAACAGGAACAGAATATGCTTCAACCTTGAACACACATTTCTGCTTATCCAGTTATTAGAATACGTCAGTATATGAATTTGAATTAATTAATTCAAAAGCCATTTTTCCTGTCATTAATTTATGCTCATGGGCCTCAAATTTATCACACAAAATCAGCACTTAGGGCTACAATCCTGGTATAATTTTTCTGGAGGACAGTTTTTAAAAATAGAAATCAGAAGACTTGGAGCTCTCTTTGTAATAATCAAGTATGGAAATCCAGTTACCCTGAGGCTTCTTATTAGCCAGCAGTTCCCATCAGATAAAGGAGGGGTCCTTTGGATGAAATAATAAGACATTGATACCCTCTGGCAGAATATAGACTTGTGTCACAGTATTAGCCCACTCAGGATGAATTGCTGGGTACAGGAACTGCTAATGCTGCCCCCAGGGATTCAAATTCCATAGTGACCATCAAGACTGCATTCTGTAGAGAATCCACTTATATCCCTGAATCGAAGAATAGAAACATGAGCATTTTTTTTTATTAAATCACCTATCTCAATAGTTTTCCTCTTTTACTTTGTGCACGTTCTCTTTGAGTGTAAGATTTCCTTATTATTGCCAAGACATACTTGAGCATTCTTCTCCCAAACACCCTCTGTTCTTTATTCCAGGGAAAAGAGAAACTTGACACTACAAAGCCAAATCGGAAATTTGCTTCATGTAAATGAGCTCAGTGAGCCAGTCACATATCTTAATTTCTATGGCCATGTCCACTTTCGTGGCATGTAACTGATGCATTAAAGAACTATTTTGTTAATACATTTCAAAGTTTCCCCACCACACAGCTTTATTAATTTCAAAAGTTTGTTCTCCTTCAACACCTAGTGCCTAGCCTATTATCTACTTGGGAGTTAGTAGAAGTTAAGTGTATTCTATTAGTGGAGAAAGTAAGACTATGGGCAGTGTAATCTTCTTAATTATGGAATTGTTTACTGGTGAAAACTGTCACACTTCAGATTTACCTCTTACAAACTAGATGCTTTCCCCAAGATCTGATCTGCTTAAACATCACATGCCTCTCAGGCACAGTGCTCAAATGCTAGTCCATATGTACAAGTGAGTCTCTTGGTGCTGCAATTGATAACTGACCTCACTCATTTTGGTGTGATGTAAATAAGTCCTTTACACTGTTACACCAGAAAAGAGGAAATAAAATTATTTAATGACAATCACTTCATTATTGTACAATCATTAGAGGACAGTGGGCAGGGAATGACTCAGAATAGGGACAACAACTAGAAAATAGTTCAGTGAAGATGAAATAACAACAAACCATAGGACAAGCAGAGAACTAGAATAGCATACATGGTAACAACAAATATGTACCAAGGATGCACTGGATCCTAACCAGAGCAATAAATATTACAAAATTAAGAGGTAGATGTCTCTCTTAAGTATTTCTATCAAGAGAGACAAGTTTCATTGAGAAATGCCTCAGATTCTTGAAGCTAGTAAATCATAAAGGACATCCAAAATGCTTGGAAGGAGTGTATGGCCAGCTACATAGGCCGACTGTTCTTACTGTTTTCCCTATTTTAACATAGCGCCCATGTCTCTGTGGTCACTTAATAACTGCCAGGGGCAAAATGGCTCAATGTCAGTTACTGAGAGAAAGAAATGAATGTGTTATTTCTTTAGTAACCTAGCAAAACGGTGTGGATCCTGTAGGGGCTGGCTTGACTGT
This sequence comes from Ondatra zibethicus, assembly GCA_004026605.1. Classification (NCBI taxonomy): domain Eukaryota; kingdom Metazoa; phylum Chordata; class Mammalia; order Rodentia; family Cricetidae; genus Ondatra; species Ondatra zibethicus. The sequence continues at coordinate 13,645 of PVIU01031185.1, forward strand.
GACAGCTACACAGTGCCTCCCAGTGATCAAAAAGCAAACCTCACCTTTGATTTCAGCATACTACAGGTTGTAGTTTAGTATAGCATATATGTAGCAATTATATATCATACACGAATATATGCACATGTAGAGTAATCTACATATATCACAAATGATTTATTATAATATTTAAACCTTTTCAACAAACCCCAGTGATAATCCTACTGAAGATTATGTCTATAAATCAGTGATGCATGTAAATGAACTCAGATGTGAATGCTCATTTGGTAGGTTCATTATGAAAAACATGACATTAAGTTTAGCATAGAGAAATATGAATCCAAAAGAAGTTTGTTTGAGAAACCTAGGCTTGGTTTCTAAGTCTTTCCTCTTTCTTTCTCTGAATTTTGCTAAATAGTTTGAAACCCTTAAAACAATTGTGAGGTTGATAAGTGTTCTAAACTACTGTATTTAATCATTTATATATTGTGTATAGTAACTTCATTCTATATAAATTGATAATGGAAGGTCATTGATCTTTGGCCATTTTATCTTCATAAACACGTAATTTTCCTCTACAAGTTAAAGTAGACATAAATGATATAGGTCATTCTAGCCTATCAGCATTCACTGCGTTGAATTGTGTTAATTCAAAAAAATATAATTAGCGTTATCTGTATGCAAAATGATGTTATAAATATTGGGAAATTAAGTAGGTAAGATAAAATGCATTCTCGAAAGCAGTGGAGAAGACAGATTTTAATGTCTCCTGAGAGTTAGGGAAGGCAAGAAACGGTAGAAACTGTCCTCATGGACAAGTCATCCTACTTGCAATAGCATTCCAAAGAAGCCTTCCCATTTGTCAGACATACCCCAAATCCAGATATGCCATCAGTAATTGTCATCTTCTGCACATGCTTGAAATTTTTGGAGTATCTTAGTCCACTCTTATGCCATTATTGCCAGTTATTCTCCTGTTCTCAATGGAGAACAGAGGTCACATCAGATAGAGAACCAACACAACTACAAGGGAAGATATCTTCAGTGACACACAGCATCCTTGGAGAAATACCCTATCTAGAGTGTAGCTCGACTATTTGAGCTATGGGATGCTGTATGTTTCAATGTAAGTATCTACTGAATTTTCCTGTCCCCCCGATGTGGGGAGAAAAACAAAGCACAGTGTGGACAATAAAATAACATTGCCCTAACACTGGAGACATAAATGATGTTTACATTGGTTTATGTAAACTGACCCATAGCAGTATGAGCTAGCTGTTGAAAGGTCAACAGTCAGAACGCTGCCTTTGGAATAGTAATTGCTTTCTTCAAACTTCGAACTTATGTGGTTTCGTAAATAGGGACCTTCTAGATGAAATACCCTTTATCACTAAAATCCTCTACAAACATAACCTAGTAAACTTCTAGTGAAAAAAAAGCAATTAACAAGATGAGCCCCCAAGGTGCAGGTGAAGAGCAGAAGGTGGGAGAAGATGAGTTAGGAAGTTAGGACCGTGAGGGGCTGGTCCACCTACTGAG
>PVIU01031186.1:0-15151 GCA_004026605.1 Ondatra zibethicus
GAATTGTATGAATGGAAGAGGGCTGAAAGGGAGGAGAAATAGAACACAATACAACACATAGATTTTGACAATGAACTCCATCATTTTACAAATAGGTTAATTTAGGCTAGGGGAAGGAACTAACATTGACTTTCTTAGTATCGCCAGCACTGACAATGTCACACTACCAAAAGTCCATTGCTTATTCCACATGGAGTGAAACACTGTGCTTTACCCGGATCATCTCACTGCATTATCGTAACTGCTCTGGCAGCCGGATAAGGAAACTGGGGCTCCAAGGAAATAGTTAACCGTGTCAAAGTTACTCATCTAGAGAGCATTGGGGCTTGGAACTTTGCCCTGCCTACTCTAGATGCCAAGTTCTTAGGCAAAAGTAAAGGCTCATATTTACTGAAAATTTATACAAAGGTCTTCAAATCTAGCTAGGTGGTAGAACAATTCTTAGCATGTGCAAGACCTTTGATTCACATTTCTGGTGTTGAAAAAAATTACAGCAAGACAAATGATGTGCTATGTGCTTTATCACTTTAGTTCCCTTTGCCTATACAAAACCCTGGAGATGGGAGTAAATACTATTATTCCCATCAGATGAGTAAGAAAACTGAGGCTTATAGCGTCAAGATTTAATATTGGGTCTGCTTGGCTTCCTAAGACTACAGTTATCTATTTTGCCTCATTGCCACTGGAAGTCATGACATGGAGTAGACAGGGTACTGATTTTGGACCATATAACCTGACACCGAAGTCCTGGCTTTGTCACAGTCTTAAAGGATAACCTTGATTCTGTAGCTTTCAGTACCCAACAAATTTCTAGTATCACTGTTCTGTCTTAAAGTTTTAAATTTTCTACACAGCCTCAAAATACTTTGCATCCTATTTTGAGAATCACAGGTATATGATAAAAATTATGTTTCCACATTAGATCCATTAGACCTATCTTTATTCCCATCCCCTACGGTACTCAGTATTTCTTATGCAATTTCAGAAATTTTCTATGCATAATTAAATGCAAGGACATCACGCAGGCTGTTTTGAGCATCACTATTTCAGTTTAATATATTCTGCATATCATTTCATAACAGCAATAGATATCTTTGATGTTTTTACAGGCACATGGTATTGTAATTTATGCAATGAGATCTCCTTTGTTAGCACTAACAAGTCTGTGATGACTATCTTTCTGTGTATATCTTTGTACACATGCAATATGAGTTCATAAGAATGTAAGTTCGAAACCAAGGAATATATAGGTACATTTTAAATTTTAAGACATATTAATTATTTTAATTACTTTCAATTAATTACTATATGGGCCACCCTCATCCAAAAAAAACCCTAGGTAAATAGAGGTAATTTCTAGCTAGCACATTAGGAAAAAGCTGTATTTCAGGCTTTAACTCTCTCTCTCTCTCTCTCTCTCTCTCTCTCTCTCTCTCTCTCTCTGTGTGTGTGTGTGTGTGCATAAAAAATGGAATTTAAAGTTCTTTATATGAGCATCTACTACTGAGCAACATGCCCGCCCAGTCCCAACTATGTGAGTTTTGTGGACAGAATGCAGGGTCCTGCATGATTTAAGAGAGGGAAAAACTAAATTTGAATTTCCAGTAATATCTAAAAGAATTGACATTTCTTTAACATAGGAATGCTGCCAACAAACCACAGCAGTGACTTCCCTAGCTCTCTTTGTGTCTCGAATCTCTGACCCATGCCCGTTCCCTCAACATTTGCCCACTCACAGACCAAGGTTCCAAACTGTAGTGAATGCCAGATAAATGGATGGCACTCTAAAATATTATATTGAGGTGATGTAAATCAGACCCCTGGAAAGAAGATTGCTACATGTTCTCTTGAAAATTGTAGCTCTGAATTTTTAGACATAAGTATATAACCTGGTGTAATGGCAGAAACAAGGAAAGTATAAAGGGACAATGGGAGGAGCAAGAAGAAGCTCTAGAAAGAATAACAGGACACATGTACTTTAAAGGGAGAAATGGCAAAAAATATATAGGGGTGGGGTAGAGACTTACCTGGTGAGGAGAGAGGAAAGGAACATAAATAGAAAGGGAGGGAGAGGGGAGAAAAACTTAAGGATGTTTGAAAAAGTCATAGAGAATAACATCTTATGTTTACTTACAAACACACACACACACACACACACACACACACACACACACACACACACACACACACACACACACACACACACTAAATGAAGTTATACCCTTTGGTTGTTTACCAGAAATTGAAGGCAAGACCCTATTGATGAAGACACCAAACACTTCAGATGCAGAATTTGGAAAAGCTGATCTTGATCTGACCGTGAAAGCTTCCTTACTGAGAACCAGCTCTCATATTTTCACAAGAAACTATGTATGTGGCTAGGAGAAAAACAATCAGCAGTCCTTCCCAGTAACACCCCCAAACAACAGCAATGACCAGAACAGCCAGATAATCTAAAAGATGTATTAGTGGTACTTAGATCTTAGTGATAACCAATACCCACTTAATTGGAATTAAGGCCTGCTCAATAGGAGGAAATACATGCCTGATACAGTAATCCTAGACCATTATCTATGGTTGGTAAGGCTAGGGACCATAAAGGGCAAGCTTCTACTGTCACTTCCCTAAATCAGTGCGATTTCTAATCATATTCTAATTACTTATCCTTATACCCAATTATATTTTTGGAGCAGACAGAGATCATTAAAAAAGACACTGGTCAAAAGGCAGAGAACAACTGATGATGGGATGACCAGAGTAACTGGTTCATCTATACCGAAGGCTCAGGGAACATCATGGAAGGAGGAGCTGAAAGACTGTAAGCACCAGAAGACCAGGATGTCTACTGTGAAATAGTGTCTTCTATATATGACAGCGGAGCTGCACCCATCAATATGGTCAGTAAGACCTGAGCAATGACAACACCAGTTGATATGCCAACGAGGATGGAGGAAATCTCATAGGACCCACCCCAAGGTAAAGAACTACAGACACTGGTGAGAAAGGGAGAATCACTCTATTCCAGAGATGAACCCCTAATAGGAGATCCATTCCCACCCAGACAGTCCTAAATATATATACACATGAGCAACACTGAACTACCTCATCAGGTTGTATTTATAAATTTTATGTATATATTAACAATAATAATTAAGGAATATGAGTCTATGAATTTCAGGAGTGGAGAGGCATGAGAGGAGTTAGAAGAAGGAGGGTTTTATTATCAGGTACTTGCAACCTCGTCATCAAAAGCAGTTACAAATATTTTCATTTCAGATTACTATTACTGCAAATACCTTAAAATATGTCTATGTGTTAATATATTTAAATATGCTTGTATTTATGATACTGAAATAATAGTAAACAGCATATACATTCTTAGATGCTATCAAATACATTAATTTAAAAGTACATATTACTATATCACAAACTTACTTGTTCAATATTATGATTGTGACAGGGCAAGACCATACAGAGAGGCTCCTCCATCTCTTCTTGTCGAGGCCATTTTAGGTTTGACTAGGATTTGACCTCCTTGATGGACAATTCTGTGGGAAATTATCCAAGTCTATTCTAGAAACCTAAGTTCAAGATGCTCCAGCGAACTTATCTTGGCTTCTGTTAAACTGCCTACTCGTGCAAACCTCCCCTTCCAGCTAACTGCTTGTCTTAGCTTCTGTTAAACTGCCTGCTAGCACAAAACTTCCCCCTACAGATGCCAAGAAAAGAAAACATGATGAAGTTTTTGCCTTTAGAAGCCCCCTCCTTTTTTAAATGCTCTTGGCTCCTTTGGTCCTGAATACCTGACTATAATCCTAGTCAGCTGAAATAAAGCTTTCATTTGGCTATAGACTGTGCCCAAATGGTCTTCCCTAGTGGGCTTCCTGTAACAATGATAACTATATTTAAATATGATTTATTATCATGTGTATTTTATTTTATGCACTTATATATTCGTTATTTATGCTACATAGCAAATTAGCATAAATTTAGTGCTTTGAAAAACTACAGATTTGCATCTCATAAAATCTGTGGATCAGATGACTAGGTACAGCTTTCCTTCATCCTCTACTACCGGATCACAGGAGACGACCAGCTGATTTTGTAATTTCATTTTAAGACTGAAAAAGGAAGATTCATTTCCATGGTTTGGGCAGAATTCAGTTCATGACTACCTGTTAGACTGACAATGTCCATTCCTGTCCCTCTGCCTCTGTGACTCAGAAATACCCTCAATTCTTTGATCCACAGGCCACCTCTACAGGACAAGTGACAATATAGCTGCTTTGATTCATCAAAATCAGCAAGGGAGAAATCTGCTAACAAGATGAGTTTGCAATATCACCCCAGATCTCTAGAATTGTTGAAGACAGCATGGGACTCACTCCCTAACAAACAACTATTTATTAGCAGAAGCTACAAGAATAATAATTTAAAGTCTCTCAAGTCTAGGGCTGTTTTTTCCCTAGGAGGCATAAGACTTAAACATGTATCATAAGCACAATAATAGGAAAGGTCCTAGGGCCCCCTCTTCCACCCAGCCTATAGTTGGCCAGAAGCTCTGTCCCTTCAACCCAGCCTATAGTTGGTCAGAAGCTCTGTCCCAGACCCAGCATGCTAAGAATACCAGGTTCTGATCTGCCATCATTCTAGCTCACTGGCAGTGTATAGTTTCCATGATAAAAAAGGCAAGTAAGAGGGCTATGGGGCTGCCCACCAGTTAATCTGTTAATCCAGTACTCGCTACATAGAAAAACCATCAAATAAAGGAAAGAAAGAGAATCGGCAAAGACATGATGAATAAACAAACAATATTACAAGTATATATGCCAACATCACCAAGATACTAGCAAATTAACTTTAGTTATTTATAAAAATAATTATACAGCATACCAAGTGCAATATATCTGAAGAACACAAGATTAACATGAAAATTAATCAGCGGAATATGTCATATTAATAGAACAAGTGAGAAAAAGCTAACATGATCATATCAATGGACATAGAAATTATTCTAAAATATAATACCATTACAGGTGTCATGAGTGAGGGGTAAATGTTTAGAGACATTGTCAAATCCATCCTGTCGGACAAAGAATTGTATTTTACTGAAGGAAGACCCGTTGAAAGAAGTGAAAGCAACAGGAAACTGAGGTGACAGCTGAAGAGAGAGGACCCACTGACAGAGTGACAGTTGGATATTCCAGACCCCCAGATACAAAGAACATGGAAGGGCTACCACCAGAGAGGGAAAGTAACAGTTATAGGTCACAAGGACCCGAACGGAAAAGCACCAGCCACACAGAGAGAAAGATAACAAAAAATGACAATTCTTTTTTTTTTAGGACAAATAGCTCCCATCAAGTGGGTGGGAGGAGCCCTTAAGGTGAAAGTCCATGATGGGGCTTTGTGTCAGACTTTTCATATGTTCCTGGGGCCCTCTCCCCTCTGGACTTCCTCTCCTCTTTGATTAGACTTGACTGGTCTGTCCTCCCTTGGGTAGGCTACCCTGCTACCCCTTAGTCATTTTAGCAGTTTGTAATACAGAAGGAGAAACCCCAGGAGTAAGAGGCAGCCCCCCTCTTAAAGGCAGTTTTCTAGATGAGCCAAAGTTTCCCCAATCCTCTTTTAATACCACTTCATAATAAAAAGTATTCAACATTTGAGGATTAAAAGATAATTTATTCAATCTAATAAATGCTATGTACAAAAAGCACACAGCACAATTAACCCTCATTATTTAACCTGGCAAGTCTAAAGTCCAAAACCTGAATTTCAGTTAGACAGGAGGAATAACAGCAAGACATCTATTGTATAACATGAATGACTATAATAGTTTCAGCCATTAACAATGTATTGTGCTCTTTTTAAAAAGAAAAAATTCAGACACGTTCTTATGTCACCTACGCTGGCCTTGAACTCCCTATGGAGCTTAAAATGATCTTGAATTCCTGATCCTTCTTGCTTTATCTGCCAAATGCTTGGATTAGAGATAAATACCACCAAAACAGTTAAATGCTGCAATCTTAAAAATTGTTAAGAGGGCAGGACTCAAGCATTCTCATCACAAGATGTATCTGAAGTAATGTATATATATTAATCGGCTTGATTTAGCCATTCCACTATGTGTACAGATTTTAAAACAATAGGTTACACAAAATAATTATGTACAATTTTGTTCAATTTAAAATAAATCATGCACTTATAAACAAACAAATCTAATGACACCAGGAAAGGAAGATATGTACATAGGCAGAGGCTGCTTGTTCATTTCCCAGCTGCCCAGATCCCAAATAATCACTCAGAAACTATATTAATTACAGTACTGCTTGGCCTATTAGCTTATGCATATTTCTAGCTAACTCTTACATCTTAAATGAATTCATCTCTTTTAATCTGTACATCACCACGAGGTCATATCCTAATGGCAAGGTTCCAGTGTCTCCTGTGGTGGCTCCATGGAGTCTCTCTGACCCCGCCTTCTTTCTCCTAGCATTCAGTTTAGTTTTTCCTGCCTAGCTCTATTCTACCCTGTCACAGGCCAAAGCAGCTTCTTTATTCATAAACCAATAAAAGCAATAAAGCACATATACAGAAGGACTTCGCACATCATATGTATGTAATACATATGACCTGACATACAAGTGTCCTTTTTATGGACCCCACATCTTATAGGTGATATGAAGGAAAAGAAACATGAATGAAGAAGCAGATCAAACTCTTCAGGAGCACATAGCCTTCGAGGAAATATAAGTTTTTATAATGTAATTTACACCAAACAAATATCTAAAATATATTATTGTCTGGTACCAATATGCAAATGACAGAGTAAGAAAAGCATAGTTGGGGGTCATAATTTGAGACAGGTTAAGTCCTGAAATATGAACTAAGCACATAGTCTTGGAACCAGAAAGCCATTCTAGTTAGTCAACAGTTATTTGTTGAGCATGTATTATATGCCAGATACTATTTGTTGAAATAGGGAAACAGTACCTACATGGGGAAATATACTTAACCTCTCTAAATTTAATGCTTTCATCCTTAAAACTAAAGAAACATGCATTATTCCTATGTCATAGGATTGCTGTGAGGATTGACAAGAGAAATGCAGAGAAGGTGTTTTGCATTGTCTGCTGCAGAGTAGACACATAATAAATGAAATAATTAGCCTGCTGGGGGATAAGTGGGTCATCAGCTCAGCTGTGAAAAATGTATAGCGTTTTGATAGACATAGACAAAAGGGAGATGCTCATGTAGAGAGAACACCATTAATTAATTAAGTCATTCATGCAAAGAAACTTTTTGATTGTCTATGACATTGGCATTCATAGGCATAGTTCACTTCCATGAATTCAGCTGTACACACTAGGAGAAAATTGTTTAAATAGTATGGGCAAATCCCCCCACCATTATGCTCAGTTAATATGTACATGATTGAGTGTGAGATGAGAGGCGTGAATTTGTTCTGTCTCCTGGTGTGAACATCTCACTTTGCTGTGCTGTTCTTTTGTTTAAAGAGAGGGAGAGAGGGAGACAGGGGAATTTTTCATATAGGGTGACAAACTATAAGTGCAAGCCAATAAGTCTGGGGATCAAAACCAAAGAATACTAGAGAAAATGCCAGTGATACTAAATTTTCTGAGAAAAGAACACACCTCTCCACTACAGTACCATCCTAAAGCATTACTCTAAGTTTCATAAATGATTTACAGTTTATTTCCTGACATTAGGGCCCAAGCCATGTGTAAGATCTGCCAGGGATTGTACTAGATGTTGGAGATGAAGTGGTAAAAGAAAGCAGAACTGATTGGCATCTGAGCCTAGAGGTAGGGATGAATACTGAGAAAGTTCTTTTCTCCGGCCTGGATAGCTAGAAAATGTATAGAAGAAGTATCTGAATAAAGAGGTTTCATATCAGATGGCTGAGGGTATCAAATGCAAAGATAAGGGTTCAGAGGTTGTTGGTGCTGCTTGAGTAGTGATTAAGGGTTGGGGTATAGCTCATTGCTCTTGCACTTGCCTAGCATGTACTCAGACCTAAGTTCTGTCCTTGACATGATACAAGACAGAGTAGTGATTGAATAGGAGACAAAGTGCAGGACAATTCTCAAAAGATTTTTCTTTATACACATTATATCTATATACATATATATAATTTTCTTTGTCTTTATGTGTATGAGTGGTTTGCCTACACTTATCTTGTTTTGCCACATGTATGCCTAACACGTGAGGAGTCCAGAAGAAAGCTCTGAATTCCCTGGGACTAGAGTTACAGCGGATTGTGAGTCACCATGTAAGCGTTCACAACTGAACCAGGGTCCTTTGGAAGACTAGTCAGTGCTCTTAACCACTGAGCTATCTTTCCAGCCCCTCAGATGTAGCTTGAAAAAATAATTAAATGCTAAAAGCCCACTTTGTGTCATATGCAAGAACCAATTTAAAGAGGATTAGTAACCTAAATACTAATATAATGACTAAAACCTTAAAAATCTTTAAAGAAGACACACAGGTAAATCTTCATGACACTGGATTTGCAATACAATTTTTTTCCCACGAGACATCAAAAACATGAGCAACAATGAAATAACTTTATCAAAGCAACAGGAAATCAGACTTAATAAAAATTATAAATTTCATTCAGGAAGACACTACCCTGATCCATATGTAGACTTCTGATGCCCTCCTCCACAGTCTAACCTGGTAAGTGTTGCCCAGCCCTCCCCGCACCCACACACACACTCAAACTTGTTTTCCTGCATCATGCTGGATTTAGCCTGGACTCCTCAGCCAGCGCTGCTGCCTAGTCTGGTCAGCTACACCTTGCAGTACTAGACCTCTAGGCTTCTGTAGGGTCCCAAATCTCTTGCCCTGGCCTAGTCTCACCACCTCCTCCTGTGCCACAACCAATATCTTCTGCCAGGACCTACCCTACATGTATTCACCCGCAGACTATTTGTGCAGCCTCCACCACCCCACTCCATACCTAGAATTCCCACGTCCTCCTCTAGTATCTAGGCTGCTGAGATTTAGCCTGTGCTCCCACAAGTAAACCAGTCTAGTTTAGTCTTCCCTGCCTTTGCTGCAGAAGACTGTAGGCTTGGGCTAGTATTTTTCCCCTATCTGACAAATCACAAAACTCTCCCAGGTCATATGAAACCTTTCCTCTCAGACCTTTCTAACTTAACACTCCTAGCTTGGAAGAGGAAGCACATCCTGGATACCAGCCTAGTGTCCTCTGGTCACCTGACTGCATTTGAAGCATTGTTTTGGGGCTGAAGAAAGGAATGAGCACAGCAGAGTGACTGTGGAAAGAAATATGAAGCTTTAATTTCTAAAACACAAAATACCACTGAGAACACAAATAAAACCACCAAAAATCAATAACACGATGACTACAACTTACACACACATTTCAATAATTATTTTAAATATCAATATCATTCTCAAGTCAAAAGATACAGGCAGACAGAATGGATTGAGAAGCAAAATCTATCTGTTTGTTGTCTACATGAAACATACACTAGCTTTCAATTAAAAAAAAATTCAGGTAAAAAAAAAAAGAGTTTAAGGCCAGATGGATTCACAGAAGAATTCTACCGGGCATTCAAAGAAGATCTATATCAATCCTTAAACTATCTTTAAAAAAAAAAAAAAGAAAGAAACAGAAGAAACACACTCAGACTGTTTCTACAAAGATATTATCACTATAATACCAAACCAGGCAAAGAAACAACAACAACAAAAAGAAAACAATAGGCAAAAATCCATGATGAAATGCTAAAAAATGCTCAATTCAAGATTTGCAAGCAGAATATAGACATGCATAAAAAAGATTATATACCATGATCAAAGTGGTTTCATCCTTAAAATTCAAGGATGGTTAAATATACACAAGTCAGTAAATGTAATAAATCACATAAATGGAGTAAAGACAAAAAATCGCATCATTACCTCAATAGAGGCTGGAAAAGCCTTTGACAAAATTCAACACGCCTTCATAATAAAAAGTCCCAGATAATGAAGAACTAGAGGGAACTATACCTCAAAATAATATGAGCTAAATACAAGAAGCCTACAGCCAACATCATTTTAATTGAAGAAAAGTTTGAAGCAATCCAATTAAAATAAGGAATGAGACAGAGATGTCCACTGTACCTATTCATTTTTCAATATTGTATTCCAAATACTAACTAGAACAATAAGGCAAGAGAAGGAATTAAAGTGATAGAACTAAGGAAAAAAGTGAGACTCCCTATTTAGAAATGATACTATACATTAGACATCCCAAAAATCCTACCAGAAAACTGCTAGAAAAGATGAGCAAATTCACCAATGCAACAATATACAGAATCATCTAGCACAAATCAATAACTTTTTATACACTAACAGAAAATATACACAGGAGACCATGGATACACACCCATTCACAATAGCCTCAACTAAAATAAAATATCTAGGAATAAACCAAACCAAGGAAGTGAAGAGCTTCTACAATAAAAACTTTAAACCTCTGAAGAAAGAGATAGAGAAAAACACTAGAAAAGGGAAAGACATTCAATGTTCATGGATCAATAGAATTAATATTGTGAAAATAACCATTCTATCAAAAGCTCTGTACAGATTCAACGCAATACCAATCAAAATCCCCACTTCATTCTTCACTGAAATAAAAATAACTATCTTAAAATTCATGTGGGACCACAAAAGACCCCATATAGCTAAAACAATCCTGAGCCAAAATGATGATGATGATGATGATGCTAGAGGGATTACCATTATCTTAAAATATATTACAGGGTCATAGTAATAAAAACAATATGGTATCTGCAAAAAAAGTAGACACATAGACTAATGGAACAAAATTGAAGACCCAAAAATGAGCACATGTAACTCCAGTCATATAATATTTGACAAAGATGCAGAAAGCATATACTGGAAAAAAGAAAGCATCTTCAACAAATGGTGTTGTAAAACTGGATGTCCACATGGAATGATTAGTTAGACATTATACCTATCACTTTGCACAAAAACTAAACCCATATGGATCAAAGACCTAAACATGAAATCTGATACTACTAGAAAAACACATAGGCAGTGCCCTACGTGATATAGGTGTGGGAAAGGACTTTCTGAGTAGGATTACATTTGCGTAAGAATTAAGGCCAACAAGTGACAAGTGGGACCTCATGAAACTAAACTTTCTGCACACCAAAAGAAGGAGTCAATCAGGTTATAAGAAGCCCACAGAAAAGTAGAGAATCCTTGCTAGCTATACAACTGACAAAGGTTTAAAATCCAGAAAATACAAAAAAGTAGAACAAAACAACAAACAAACAGAAAAACAGCCTGGCAGTGATGGCACACGCCTTTAATCCCAGCACTCAAAAGGCAAAGGCACATGGATCTCTGTGACTTCAAGGCCAGCCTTCTCTACAAAGAGTGTTTCAGGACAGCCAGGACAGCTACACAGAGAAAACCTGTCTCAAAAAACAAAACAAACAAACAAAAATAGACTCAAAAATCAAATGACAAATTAAAAAAAAAATGGGCCTGAATAGAGAATTCTCAAAAGAAGATAAAAGAATAGCTGAACAATATCTCCAGATATGTTTACCATCCTTAGAAATTAGGGGAACAAAAATAAAAATAACCGAGAATTAATCATATTCTAGTCAGAATGGCAAAGATCAATGGAACATACAACAATAAATTCTGCAGAGTGTGTGGGAAAGAAGAACCCCCATTCACTGTTGGTGGGATTACAAATTGGTACAGCCACTGTAGAAATCAGTATGGAGAATTCTCATAAAACTAAAAATAAATCTCCCATATGACCCAGCTATACCACTCCTTGGCATATGCCCAAAGGACTTGACATCCTACTTTACAGATACTGGCTTAGCAATCCATGTTCAATGCTGCTCTATTCACAATAGCTAGAAAATGAAAACAACCTAAATGTCCTAAAACAAACAAATGGATAATGAAAAAAATGGGCCCCATATGTTCATAGGGAGATTTGACCTTGTTGGAGTAGGTGCGACCTTGTTGGAGGCAGTATGTCACTGGGGGCAGATTTTGGGGTTTCAAATATTCAAGCTAGGTCCAGTATCTCTCTCTTTTTCTCCTGTCTGCTGATCCAGATGTAGAATTCTCAGCTACCTCCCCAACATGATGTCTGTCTGCATGCTTCCATGCTTCCTACCATGATGATAATGGACTAAACCTCTGAAACGATAAGCCAGTCCTAATTAAATGTTTTCCTTATCAAGAGTTGCTGTGGTCATGGTGTCTCTTCACAGAAATAAAACCCTAAGACATCTTTTGAGAACTTTTGCAAAAATAAGTGCTCTTGACTACAAGTTGCTTTTGGGCCATGTTATAACACAGTAACAAAAAATTAATACAGAAGTTGGTACCAAAGTGTACACTGTTGCTCTGCAGTACCTGACCATATGTTGTTTAGGGAGGGATACAGAATATTTAATAACTTTGAACAAGAAAAGTAGATGAATGTTGTAAACTGAGATTTATTAGCATTCAAGGAGAAGATTGGTAGATAGCAATGCTGAGAGCAGGAGACCCAGATCATTGGGTTTCAGAGAGAAACAATATTAGCAACTTAGCTAGAGGTCATTCCTGTGGGAGTTTGACAAATAAGCTGTATGCCTTCTGCCTGTGTCCTAAAAACTTCCCTGAAACAAAATTCAAAAGTAATGGACTAATTTCTTTTGTGCAGCAAATTTCAAGATAGCTTAATGTTGAATCTGTGGTATGGTTATTACTGGTAATTCCTATGTAGGTCTACAAGCGAAAAAGAACAAATGTGGCAACAAGAAATATAAAATGTACAGCTCGGAGAGAAAAAAACACTAGGAAGCTTAATATTGCAGCAGTGCTTATGCTAGAGGAAAGGCCACAATTACTAAGGAGATGAGCATCATTAAGTAGAGGCTTCTTTCAAGAGAAGACCCCACCCAGCTAAGTTTCCTATTTGTAAAAGGAAAATGCCTAAGGAGTTTTCTGCTCCTAGAAAATAAGAGCATGCAACAGCTTTTACAAATGTGATTCAAGGGAACAAAGATCCATCCCAAACTGGCAGCCAAACTTGGAAGTATTAGCCGTGTGGTAATGGCTTTGGAGGAATGAATGATGTAAGAGAAACATGATGGGTAGCCATTGTGTTAAGCTATGAAATTGAAGCCTAGATTGTATGGAGGCCCTGAGACTAAGATATTGGAGAGGCCAAGGAGAGCTACATACAGAGTAGAACCAGCCTAAGAAGTAGCGGTCCATTGCAGGCAGCAACCATTGGGGACAGAACCCTTTGAAACTAAAGTCCCAGACATTGGACATATAGTTACAAAATTTTGTGTTTGTTCTGCTGCATTTCAGTCTTGCTTTAATCCAGTATTTCCTCACTATTCTCTGATTCCTCCTTTTTGTGATGAGAATATATAATCTGTATCATTACATTAGAAGTATAAAATGTACTTTCTTATTTTACAGGGAAGTAGGGGTCACAGTTAAGTGACGACCTAAGTCTTTAAAGAGACTTTGGCCTTTTAACAGTATTGCAACTGTTAAAGACTAGAAGGCTTTTGATTTTTGAACAATAAATGAATTTTGTTGCATGATATGGCCACAGATAGGGCCCAGGGAATAGCATGTGGTGTTCTGAATGTGATGTTCACCATAGTGTTAGACATTTCAATACCTGGTCCCTAGCTGGTGACACTCTTTGGAGAAGTTATGGGATCTCTAGGAAGTAGAACCTTGCTGGAGAGAAAGTGCATTACTGGGTACAGGCTTTGAAAGTTGATAAACTCAACTCGTTCCACTTCAGTTCACTCTGTCTTCTTGGTGTTTTTAGATAAAAATCTGATCTTTCAGCTTCCTGCCCTTGCCAGCACTTCCATGGCCATTATGAACTCTCCCTCTGGACCTATAAGCTAAAATAAACTTTTCCTTTTGTAAGTGGCTTTTGGCGATGGAGTTTATAATATAACATATAATAATAACAGAAAAGTAACTGAAAAATATTATAACATTTACATTCTCAGACCACAAAGTAATTCTAAGTTTTAGATTAAACTAAAAAATTAATAGGTTATCATAACACTTAAATTTTTGAATAGTATAAATACCAAAATTAATTTAAACAGTGACACTTTTACATAAAATGTTTCAGGATGGAATGGAATTACTGGGGAATAATAATGAATGCTTAATGGAAATAATACCAGTCTTTAACAAAATTACAACTCACTCAGAGACAAAAAAGACTTAAGGAAATAGAGAGATATAACATGTTCATAGATTGAAAATATCAATATTGTTAGGATTTAATTCTTCCTATAGTGATTCATAAATTAAACACTATTACAATTAAATCATAGTAGGCTTTAACAATAACAGAGCTGCTTTTAAATTTTGAAGGGATGTGTAAAGGGCCTAAAACATTAAAACCTTCTTGTAAAAGTAAAGTTGGATGACACGTACTGCTTGATTTTATGTGCTATAAGAGAGTGGGATATTGATATAATGGTAGACAAAAAGATTATTTTTTTTAAAGAAAAAACGGCTATATAGATGACTCATTGGTTAAGAGCACACACTGCTCTTGCAGGGGATCTGATTTTAGTTCCCCAGTTAGATAGCTTACAATTATCTGTAACTCTAGATGCAGAGGGATCCAATGCCTTTGGGCTATTCAGGTACCTGCACTCATGGGTACATACTTCCTAAAACCCTCACATAATTAAAAAAAATCTTTAAATCTTAAAATCTAACCTCTAAAAGAATTGAATTTGATGTTGAAATTTCAATTTCCCATAACTTTTACCTCATAAAATATTGTCCTAGGTTTTTTTTAATCTTGTAAAAATGCAAAACACAAAGAAATAAAACTTTCTTAATTTATGAAATATCTTATAAATAAGCATAAAATAGAATTTTCTTTGCATAGAAATGATAGATTAATATTTTCTATGAATTATTCATGACTAGTAGTGAGATAAGTAAAGTCACATTATTTTAGGAGGGTTTTTGGTATATCCAATAGAGTAAATCAGGGTAATCTACTGGCCTAGAAAAACTAGTATTAATAAAATGACTACTAATGACATTCTGTAATAGTCATAGCCAGTGC
>PVIU01031188.1:0-15149 GCA_004026605.1 Ondatra zibethicus
CTGTGTGGCGATCTTTCCCAGGAAAGGGTCCTCTCTTTGCAGAGTTGTCCTTCTTAGATGAATAACCCTCCTCTGCAGGGGGACTTTTGATGGGATTACCTCTCCCTGCAGGGCGATCTTCACCTGCAGAGGTTCTTCTCCCAGCTGAGTTATCCAACTCGAATGAGTAACCCTCCTCTTCAGGGTAGCTTTCTCTGAGGTGATGCCTCCCTGTGCAGCGATCTTTCCCAGGAGAGGTTCCTCTCTTTGCACAGTTGCCCTTCTTAGATAAATGACCCTCCTCTATGGGGTAGTTTTTGATGCGGTGACCTCTCGCTGCAGAGCTAGTCTTCTTTGGTGAATGACCCTTCCCTGCCATGTGACTTTTTTCAGCTGGACGAACTGTCCCTACAGGGTGATTTTTCTCTGTAGAGAGTCCTCTCTCTACCTGGTGATCTCTCTGTGCAGAAATAAATTTCTTGACTGAGAGGTCTTTCTCTTCAGGGTTTTGGTTCTCAGTAGAGGAACCTTTCCCATCCAAGTAACTTTTCTCAGTAGATAGACTCTTCTTAGTAGAAAGTCCTTTCTTTGCAGGTTGACCTCTCATGATAGGGCGGCCTCTCTCACCATAGGGGCCTCTCTCAGCCAAACCACGTTCCTCTGTAGAGTGACGTTTTTCTATAAGACGACTTTTCTTGATAAGGCGACCTCTCTCTGTAGGAAGATCTTGCTCAACAGAGAGACACTTCTCAGATGAATGACTTTTCTCAGAAAAGTGACACCTCTTCCCAGACAGGTGCCTATCAGAGGGGTACTTTCCAGCAGAGGAAAATTCCCCTATAGTATGACCTTTTTCAACAGAATGGGGTTTCTTGGCAGAGGAACTCTTCTCTGTAGCACGATGTTTCTCAGCTAACAAAAGCTTCCCAGCCAAGGCGCTCTTAACTGTAGAGCAGTGCTTCTCAGCAGGGGGTCTTTTATCTGTAACATGATACTTCTCAGGGGAGGGATTTTTCTCTCTTCTATAGGTTTTCTCATCTGAATGACCTCTCTCCACCGAGCGACTTTTTGCGGCAGGACAATTCTGTGGTTTTCCTGGAAGACCTGGTTGAAGATTCCTCAGCCAATCTGACGTTTGTTCTGAGGAGGGATTTCTCACCTTTCTGACCTGCCTGAAGCTTGGTGTCTGCTTCATGAAGTCATCTCCTTCCCCAAAATGTTGGTCACGAACATGAGGTCCTTTCTTTGTGGAACTCATTTAAGTAATACTAATGAATTCCCAGATTTTCTAGTATTATCTGGGAAAATGGACTGGGAGCACATCCCAGAAGTATGTTGCCTGAATTAGTTCTCTAACCAGGATCAAATCTCCCGATTGTTTAGCAAATTTAGTTCTTTTTTAAGGACGGTAGAGGAGCGGCACTCTGCTTGTCTAACCGCCAGCACAAAGTAAGGTTTCTTTGGAAACTATCTGTACACAAACGTCATCTTGGGGGCGGGCTTATGTCCTTCGGCCAATCGGTAGTCCTATGCAAATTATACTGTGTTCCTTAGCCAAATGATTGGACCACCACCCCTCTGATGTCATAGTGATGGCATGTCGGGAGGTGGGGGGGTATGGAGGGAGATTTCCATTACTGTTTTTTAAAGACCAGTTTGTCCTTAAGCACACAAAGATCCCCAAGTTTCTGCCTCCCCAGTGCTAGCATTAAAGGCCTGCAGGCCCTGCTCATCTTTCTTGATTAATGTGTCTTCCTTCCTCTGACTCTTTCTATGCCTAAATGACTTGGTCCCTACTCTTCTATCCTGACGGCAAGGGTGTGGAGAAGCTCTAAACTTAAGGTCCCTTTAGCCCAGAGGGAGAAAAAGAAAAGGGTGTCATCTTCAGCCTGTCATCACTTAGAAAGAATAGGTTTTTTCCATTCTCCCTTTTTACATTACCTCCAGATTTGGTCCACTTCTGAACATGGCAATGAGATCATTTCCATTCACCCTGAGAATGCAAACATGATAAATTAATATATTAAAATCTGTATCTCAAATATAAACAAATAGACTGAAAGTTAAAAAATGGGGAAAGATATAAGATATACATTTCAACCCTTAGAAAACTAGAATGGCAAACATAAGTATCAGACAAAACGCAATTTAAAACATTGCAGGATAAAGAATGCTTTCTAAAGATGAAAGGGTTGATTGTAATAGGAAGTTATTACAATCATAAACATGTAATCATCTAAGAACACAAAAATACATGAAGCAAAAAGTCACAGAGATACAATAAACAATTCAAAATACTAATTGGAGATTTCAATAACTACTTTCAGTAGCAGTTAGGACACTAGAGAGAAGTTAACAGTGAGATAAAAGACTTGAACAACACTAAGAAGCAAATAGTCCTAGAAATACATCTACACTACAATCCACCCAAGAGTAGCAGAACAGACATTCTTCTCAGGACAATGTAGAACATTCTCCATGTTAGATCATACACTGGAAAGAAGAAAAAGAAAAGAATAGTATAGAATCAAGTGTACACTTTAACCACAATGAAATGAAGTTAGAAATCAATAGCAAGGAAATTTATGTAACTAAAAATCTGTGGAAATTAAATAGTATAACAATGTGTAAAAAAAGAAATTAAAAAGAGAAATTAGAATATATATTGAAAACACCACAACTGGTGGTGAAGGTCTACAGTCCCAGCCACTTGGACTGCTGAGGCAGGAGAATTGAAAGTTCAACGACAGAGAAAACATGTTGAAAATATAAAATGCAAATGAAGACAAAATAAATGAATATCTATAAGACATTACTAAATTAATGCTTAGGGAAAATGTTAAACTATGAGTGCCTGTTTACAAACCAAGAAAAGGGGGCTGGAGAGATGGTACAGCAGTTACAAGCCCTTGCTGTTCTTGTGAAGGACCCAGTTTGGTTCCTACAAGCCACATTCAGTAATGACAACCATCTGCAACTGTAGCTTCATGTGATGTGATCACTTCTGGGCTCTTCAAGCACCCATATATACACACTCATACATACAAAGACACACACACACACACACACACACACACACACATGCATCTTTTAAAAAAGATATCAGCTCATAACCTTTTGTCTCAAGACACTGAGGAAAAGGAATAAATAAACCTAAAACAAGAAAAAAAATGTGGTGTGGGAGAACAATTCTATATCTGTCAATTATGGTTTAAATAAACACTGATCGGTTGGTAACCAGACAGAAAGTAGAGGTGGGGCAATGAGAACAGGAGTATTCTGGGAAACAGTAAGTTCCCCCGCACTCCTGCCCAGACCACTGAAGAAGCAGGATGTTACCTGCCCCACTAAAAATGGTTCTGAGCCATGTGGCTAACATAGATAAGAATAATGGGTTAATATAACTTATAAGAACTAATACTTAGCCTGAGCTAATGGGCCAATCAGTTTATAATCTTCTGGAGACCTCTGTGTGATTTTCTTTGGGACCTAATGACTGCGGGACCTGGTGGGAGGACAGAAACTGACCAGGCCCTCATGCTACAAAAAAGTACAAAATAATGAAGATTTGAGTGGAAATTAATAAAATATAGAATAACAAAACAGTTCATAAAATCAGTTTATCCCATTTCCATAATGATGGGAAACATGTTTAAGGTGACCACAACTCAGGCAGTACCCACTGAGCCATCTGCTTGTCATTGTATCTTCCATTTACTAGACTAAGGAGGCAATGCCAGGATTCCAAAATGGTTTGTTTTAAAACTGAGTCATATAAAAAAACTGGCATTTGTAAAAGTACATTATAAAAGGATCAGGAAAAAGAGGTCTCCAGTCTCTCTGTGAGCTATATCCTAATTTCTCTTTTTAATTTCTTTTTTTACACATTGTTATACTATTTAATTTCCACAGATTTTTAGTTACATAAATTTCCTTGCTATTGATTTCTAACTTCATTTCATTGTGGTTAAAGTGTACACTTGATTCTATACTAGAATTCCTCAGAGGTTTTTCTCACAGTATGTGTTTCTTTGTAATTTTAATTTTGAGACTATCTCATATTATACTTCCTCTGATTTGACTGTAAGTTTCTTGAGGATATACTGTTTTTCCTTCTTTCCAATAGCTTTATTAAATTATGATTGATAAATGAAAATTGTGTATATCCAGGCTTAGCAATATGATTTATACATGTAGACAATATGAAATTTTAGCACAACAAAATAAGTAGCATATCTGTTGCTTCCGATAGTTAACTGCCTGATAAGGAGCATGAGAACACTCAATATGTTTTCCCATAATAGATTTTAAGTATAGAGTACAGTAATAGTAACTATAATCACTGTGTTGTACAATACATCCCTCATTTTATAACTGAAAATGCATCCACGTTGCCTGATGACTCCTCATTTTCCTTTTTGAATCCCTATTACTTGATAATGAAAGAGGATATCAGGATTAGAAATCAGCCTGTTATAAAATAGGGAGAGCTAAGTTATTGAGGATGACTGTAGACAAGCCTTTGCACAGTAAATGAATTCTTAAGGCAGAAATGAGTATTAAAATGCAATTGAAAGACATTCAGAATGAGCACTAATATTGAGAGTGGAGGTACATAAAACAATGAAAACAAAATATAATTAATTGATTTCTTATTCTAGAGAAAACTAGCTAGAACAGCTAAGACAATAGAAGGGAATTTAAATGTCATGCTGAAATCTCTCTAATTAACTAAAGTCTAGTTTTGTCATGCTGAAATCTCTCTAATTAACTAAAGTCTAGTTTTGGGAGCATCATTATCATCTGGGTGAACAGTGTTCATAGTATATTTAATATCAAATCTTCTTAACATTTGTATTATGATAAAAACACACAACAGAGAATCAATCATGTTACAACCTTTAAATATCAATTCAGTATATGAACACATTTAAGGTAAGGCAGTGATTACTGCTGTGTCAGACTTCTACATTCAACTTCAGAGTCAAAATTTTACCTGCCACTCCACTGTTACATAGATGCCTCAAATGGTTTATTTCAAATGTTGCTCCTAGAGTTCTCTTTTTTATGGAGAAATCTATTTACCAAATTGACCACTGGCACTTTAAAAGAAATTAATAAATAATACGCCCCATGATCAGCTACCATGCTGACCAGTATCTTAAGCAAAATAGTCCGGAATCTTTCATATTATTCAGCAACATCATTTTGATTCTGTCATTCTTACAGACATTATCTTTTATGAGGCCTCTTCATTGGTTTGGCTATTTATAGCAGATCCTCCTACATACTGCATACGCACTGAGAATGAACATTTGAAAACACAAGTTATATTTCATTTTTCCTCTGTGGAAAAAAGATTAAATTTCTTGTCATAATATGCAAAATGTTTTGATATTTGCTACCTGGTAGCTAGTCTAGAGCTTTCATATTGTGGAATAAGGTACTTATTTAACTATGTAAAACTATATTGCATTTGTTCGAGTTGCAGAACAATTGTTTAACTATGTAAAATTTACTGCATTTGTTTAACTATTAAAGGTGTGTTGCTGTTTCACCTTGCCTGTCTAGGACACCTGAATGATCTATTAAAAAGCCGAATGACCATTATCTAGGTAGTGGAAGGATAGGCAAGGCCGACAGGCAGCGAGAATAGGGGAGCCTTCCAGCCTGCCAGGGTCAGCCATCCATGGACCAGCCATACAGACATGGAAGAAGCAGGAAAGCAGGTTGGACGGTATGTGGATGAGGTCAACAAGCCTCAGGGACTCACATAGATCAATAGAAATGGGTTAATTTAAGTTAAAGGGAAAAAAGCTAGCTAGAAACAATCTTAAGCTAAGGCCGGGCATTGATAATTAATAATAAGTTGCTGTGTCATGATTGGGTGGCTGGCGGTCCAAAAAATGCCTGCTACATTTTCACTCTCAATAAATCAAATGTTACTAAATAATACTAAATTATCTGTAGCAACAACTGCTGCCTTTATATTTGAACAGATACTGTTCCCACTGCTATATACTCACTTGTCACCATTGATGAACTGACTTAAAGTATTATTCCCATGAGTACCATGATACTTAATTCCCAAGGAAAAAACAATTGTATTTCCTATAGTATTTTTATCCTAATTTCTTTTCTATGTCAGGGTAAGACATGAATGCCAGAAGCAAATGGGGCAACATGGTTTCTTATCTGAGAGAACTTATATCAAGGATATATTAAGACATTTTCCCCAATTCAGACAAGTTCATTACAAGCTGTGTGTATGCATGTATTTGTATGTATGTATTTCTGTATATAGAGAGTATAAATATCCTCTTGCATCCTTCACCTTCACGGTACTGGAATTACAATGTCTCTCATTATGCCCAGTTTTATACAACAGTGTAGAACGAACCTAGTACTTCCTATATGCTAGCCAAGAACTCTATTATCTAAACTACGTCCCCAGCCCTGGCTTAAGTTCTTGAGGGAGAAGGAAGTTACAGAAGACCAAACCTATCTTCTCCTTACTTTGTGTCATCTCTCACCATGAACCATCTCTCTTCATCTGTGATTCTTTTATGTGATGCTATCTAATATGAACCCCCCCACACCAAAGTTGATGCCAGTGCAATGATTTTGGACTTCTGAAACTGTGACCTAAATAAGCCTCGTTTTTATTAGATACCCAGACCCATCATTAATTCTTACACTAGGTGTGTATGTCTCTGTGTGTGTTTATCGATGACTACACAAATAAAATTCTGTTTGTTATCTTAAATGTTAGGTTCCTGAGCAAAATTAAAAGTTATTCTAAATGGATTAAAATTTAAGATTTCAATGAATAAAAATACATGTACAGATCTGATAAAGAAGACCTTAGAAAATTTAAGCAAATTGTCATTATCCTAGGAAGTAGTAATGCTACATAGATCTAGGGATATGTGCAAATGAGTGTTAAGTCACAGACGTCACTCACCCTAAAGAAATAATATTAGGCCTCAACAACAAATAGTTACTGAGCATATAAAAAAGATCATATTATCCACAAACTATTTTTAATTTCTTTTAAATTAATTTATTTTTCCTATATTACATTCCAAGGACATTTTTCCTCCTTCCTCTCCTCCCAGTTAATACCCCAACCCCTGCTTCTCATCCACTCTTCCTCCATTTCACTTAGAAAATGGCAGGACTTCCAGGAATATCAAATAAATATATTATATCAAGTTGCAGTGAGACTTGGCACTTCCCCTCATATTAAGTCTGGGTGAGGAAACCCAGTATGAGGGAAAGGGTCACAAAAGCAGGCAAAACAGTCAAAGACAGCCCCTGCTTCCTTAGTTATGAGACCCACAAAAACACTAAGCTCCGCAACTATAATAAATATGCATAGAAGCTAGGTTAGACCCATGCAGGCTCTCTGATTATTGGTTCAGTCTCAGGCGGCCCTTATGAGTCCAGGATTGTTGACTTTGGTTTTTCTTGTGGAATTCTTGACCCCTAAGGCTCCTATAATTCTTCCCCCCCTACTTGTTAAGATTTCACTTAGTTCCACCTAATATTTGGCTGTGGGTCTATGCATCTGTTTACATCAGTTGACGGGTGAAGCCTCCTTGAAAAATAATTATGCTGGACTCCAATCTACAAGTACAACAGAATATAGTTAGGAATCATTTAATTGATTTACTTTTTCTGGGCATGATTGGGTCTATGCTAGGCTTCTGGGCCATCCAACCTCTGCTTCCTCAGCACCAGGCAATGTCAAGGGTGAATGCTCTCACATGGCATGGGTGTCAAGTTGGATCAGTAATTGGTTGGCCACTCCCATAATTTCTATGTCACTTTTATCCCAGAACGACTTGCAGGCAAGACAGATTGTAGAGTTAAGGTTTTGTGGTGGGGTTGGTGTCCCAATACCTCCAGTAGAAGTCTTGCCTGGTTATAAGAGATGGCCAGTTCAATCCCTGTATCCTCCATTACTAGGCGTCTTTGCTTGGGTTACCCTCACAGATTCCTTGGAGTTTCCATTGCACTAGGTTTCTAACTTTCCTCCAAATTGTACCACAATTCCAATGGTCTCTCCCAGTACTCATTCCTCCATCCTTCCCACAGCTGCAAACCTCCTGTGCCCATCCTGATGCACCCCCAGTCCACTCACATCATCTATTCTCCTTCCCCTTCCCAGGGCTATTTGTGCAACCCCCTTTGGAACCTCCTTGTTACTTAGCCTTTCTGGGTCTGTGGGTCTTTTACAGCAAGTTTCCACTTGTGAGTACATACCATGTTTGTCTTTCTAGTTCTGAGTTACCTCACTGAGGATGATTTCTTCTAGTTCCATCCATTTGCCTGCAAATTTCATGATGTTATATTTTGACAGCTGAATTTGTGTAAATGTATCATGTCTTCTTTATCCATTCCTCAGTTAAAGGGCATCTAGCTTGACTCCAGTTTCTGGTTGTTACAAATAAAGCTGTTAAGAACATACTTGAGCAAGTATCTTTGTTGTAGGATGGAGTGTCTTTCAGAAATATGCCCAGGAGTGGTATAGCTGGAACTTGAGGTAGATGGATTCCCAATTTTCTGAGAAACTGCCATATTGACTTTAAAGGTGGATGTACAGGTTGTCCCTCCCGCCAGCAATGGAAGAGTGTTCTCCGTGTTCCACATCCTCACCTGAATGAGCTGTCACAAGTGATTTTGATCTTAGCTATTCTGACAGGTGTAAGATGGAATCTCAGAGTCATTTTGATTCAAATTTCCCCGACGGTTAAGATGTTCAATCCTTAAATTGTTCTCAGCCATTTTAGATTTCTCTGTTCAGAATTGTCTGTTTAGCTCTGTACCCCATTTTTAATTGAATTATTTGGTTTGTTGGTGTTTAGTTTCTCGAGTTCTTTATATATTTTAGATATTAGTCCTCTGATGTAGAGTTTCCTATTCTATAGGCTGTCATTCTGTCCTATCAAAAATGTCTTTTGCTTTACAGAGAAGCTTTCCCATTTTATGAGGTACCACTTATTGATCGTTGATCATAGTGCCTGAACTATTGGTGCTCTGTTTAGAAAGTTGTCCCCTGTGCTGATGTGCTTAAGGATATTCCTTGCTTTCTCTTCTATTAGGATCAGTGCATTTGGTTTTATGTTGAAGTGTTTGATCCACTTGGACATATTAAGCTTTGTACAGGGTGATAGTTATGGAATACATTGCATTCTTCCACATGCTAATTTCCAGTTAGACCAGCACTATTTATTGAAGATGCTTTCTTTTTTCCATTGTATAATTCTGGCTTCTTTTTGAAATATTAGGCATCCATAGGTATGCGGATTTACATCTATATCTTCAGTTCAATTCCATTGATCATCACCCTGTTTGTTTTTATACCAATACCATGCAGTTTTTATTGCTGTATCCCTGTAGAAGCACTGGATCTCCTTTTGTTGTCTTACTACTCTAGCTAGAATTTCAAGCATTATATTGAACAGAGATGGAGACAGAAGACAGCCTTGTCTTAATACTAAGTTAGTGAAATTGCTTTGAGTGTCTCTCCATTCAATTTGAGATGTGCTGTTGACTTGCTATAAACTGCCTTTATTTATGATTATGTATGTTTCTTGTATTCCTGATCTTAAAGGCTTTTATCATGAAAGGTTTTTAGATTTTGTCAAAGGCTTTTTGAGGATCTAATGAGGCAATAATGCGTTTTTTTCCTTTCACTTTGTATATATGGTGGATTACATTGACAGATTTTCATTTGTTGAATCATTCCTGAATCTCTGGAATGAAGCCTACTTCATCATGGTTGATGACATTTTGGATGTGTTGTTGAATTCAGTTTACAAGTACTTTATTAAGTGTTTTTGCATCTATATTCATGAGGGAAGTGGTCTATAATTCTACTTGTTGAGTATTTGTGTGGTTTGGGTAACAGGGTGACTGTGGCCACATAAAGAAATTTGGTAATATTCCTTCTGGTTCTATTTTGTAGGGTAATTTTAGGAGTATTGACATTAGCTCTTCTTTGAAAGTCTGGTGGAATTCTTCACTGAAACTGTCTGGGCCTGATTGTTTTGTTTTGTTTTGGTCTTGTATGGGAGAATTTAATGGATGTTTCTATTTCACTAGGGATTATAGGTGATAAATCATTTATATGCCCTTGATTTAACTTTGGTAAGTGGTACCTATTGATAAAATTATTCTTTTCTTTTAGATTTTCCTATTTGGTAGAGTACAGGTTGTTAAAGTGTCCTTATGATACTCTGGGATTCCTTGGTGTCTGTTGTTATTTCCCCCTTTTTGTTTCTGATTTTCTTAATATGGATATTCTCTCTGCATCTTAGTTAGTTTGCATAAGGGTTTGCCTATCTTATTGATTTTCGCTAAGAACCAACTCTTTGTTTCATTGATTCTTTGAATCGTTCTCTTTAATGATATCAGTCCTGAGTTGATTATTTCCTGCCATCTACTCCTCTTGGGTGTGTTTGCTTCTTTTTTTGTTCTTTTCAGGTGTGCTGTTAAGTTGCTAGTATGAGATCTCTCTCATTTCTTTTTTGGAGGCACTTAGTGCCATGAACTTTCCTTTTATCACCAGTTCATCTGTGTCTCATATGTTTTGGTATGTTGTGCCTACATTTTCATTGAATTCTAGAAATTCTTTAATTTCTTTCTTTATTTTTACCATGACCCAGCAGTCATTCAGTAGAGTTGTTTAGTTTCCATGACTTTGTAAGCTTCCTGCTGTTCTTTGTTGTTGAAATCCAGCTTTGATCTATGGTGGTCTGAAAGAATACCTGGGGTTATTACAATTTTCTTCTATCTATTGAGACTTGCCTTTTTACCAAGTGTGTGGTCAGTTTTGGAGAAAATTTTGTGAGGTGCTAAGAAGAAGCTATATTCTTTTGTGTTTGTGTGAAATGTTCTATAGCTATCTGATGGGTTCATTTGGTCATAACAGCTGTTAACCCCAGTATTTTTCTGGTTAGTTTTTGCCTGGCTGAACCATCTATTGGTGATAGTGGGGTATTGAAGTCTTCCACTGTCAATGTGTGAGGTTGAGTGTGTTTCTTTTACATATGTGGGTCCCCTTGCATGTGGGGCATAGATGTTCAGAATTGAGATGTCATCTTGGTGGCTCTTTCCTTTGATAAGTATGAAATTTCTTTCTCCATCTATTTTGATTAATTTTGGTTGGAAGTCTTTTTTGTTAAGTATTAGGATGTCTACACCAACTTGCTTCTTGGGTCCATTTTCTTGGAAAATATTTTTCTAATCCTTAACTCTGAGGTTATGTCTGTCTTTGATTCTGAGGTGTGTTTCTTCTATGAAGCAACTATTTTGTTAGCCTGTGTCTTTTGGTTGTAGAATTGAGTCCATTGATATTGAGATATCAATGACCAATGATTGTTTATTCCTGTTATTTTGTTGGTTTTGGTGGTTTTTGGTGGTGGTTTTGTGTGTGCATGGGGTCACTTTGCTTTTTTGGTTTTGCTGGTGTGATATTGTTTCCTGTAGTTTTGATGGTGTAGTTAACCTCCTTGGATTGTAGTTTTCCTTCTAGCACTCTCTGTAGGGCAATTTGTAGGTAGACACTTTATAATTTGACTTTATTATGGAATATTTTATTTTCTCCATCTATGGTGATTGACAGTTCTTCTGGGTATAATAATCTTGGCTGGCCTTTGTGGTCTCTTAGAGTCTGCAGCACATCTGTCCAAGCCCTTATGGCTTTTAAAGTCTCCATTGAGAAGTCAGGTGTAATTCTAACAGGTCAGCTTTTATAAATTCCTTGCTTTTTTCCCCCTGCAGCTTTAATATTCTTACCTTGTTCTGAGTATTTAGAGTGAATTTTGATTATTATGTGGTGAGAAGACTTCCTTCTCTGGTCCCATCTATTTGGTATTCTTTAAGCTTCTTATACATTTGTAGGCAACTCCTTCTTTTGGTTAGGACAATTTTCTTCTATGACTTTGTTAAAAATATTTTTCTGTGCCTTTGAGCTGGGACTCTTCTTCTATTTCTATTATTCTTAGGTTTTGTTTTTTCATTGTGTCCCAGATTTCCTGGGTGTTTTGCATCAATTTTTTATATATCTCACATATTCTTTTCTGATGTATCAATTTTTTTCAATCATATCTTCAACACCAGAGATTCTATCTTCCATCTATTGTATATTTTGGTGGTACTTGTGTCTATGGTTCCTGTTCATACGCTTAGATTTTTCATTTTCAGGTTTTCCTCAGTTTGTGTTTTCCTTAATGCTTCTATTTCCATTTACAGGCTTGAACAATATTATTTGCTTCCTTCAACTGTTTCTTTTGTCATGGCTTTCTTTAATAAATTTGCACATTTTCTCCAATTGTTTGTGTGTGGTTTCCTGAGCTTCCTTAAGGGATTTATTATCTTCTTCCTTAAGGACCTCAGTCAGCTTCATAAGGTTGGTTTTAAGGTCGTGTGTGTGTGTGTGTGTGTGTGTGTGTGTGTGTGTGTGTGTGTGTGTGCACGCGAGCATGCTCTCATGTAAGTGCACTATTGTGCTTCGAATATTTAGGACTTGCTGTGGTAGAATAGCTCAGTTCTGTTGGTGTCATACTGCCTTGGCTATTATTTCTTGTGTTCTTAAGCTGGCCTCTAGCTACATGGGATTGCAGTAATTAAAGGTCTAGGTACCAATTTCTGAGTTTGTATTTGTTGGATAGGTGTTCTGTTCCTAACTTTCTGTTTCCTCTCTGGGTTGTGTGGACTTGGCTCCTCCCATTCTGTATGATCTCTAATGGAATAAGGAGTCTCTTCCCCAATTAGAAGCTGGAGAAAGACAACTAGGAGGGTTTAACACTAGTGATAGGGTGGGTGGATAAAGTGATAGTGAGAGAGTGGAGGAGTCTGGTGGGCAGAAATGCTACCTGTTCGTCTCCTAATCTCCTTATTCCCTTGTAAGGTAGAGAGTCTCAACCCCAGTTTGAGGTTGGAGAAAGGCAATTATGAGGTGTGTGAGATATGATAGGGGAACATCAAAGTAGTTGAGATAATGGGGTAGTTTGGCATACAAGCAGCCTATCTAGGCCTTTTTCCAGCCTGTGTGGGCTTTGATAGAGTATGGAGATTCTGCCCCAGTAGAGGGTAAGGATATGATGACTTGCATGGTGGGGGTATTGGGAATAGGGTGAGATGAGGCCAATAGAGTGTGGAGATTGGCAGAATAACAGCCAACCTGGACTTTGCCCAGTTTGTTTGGTCTCTGGTAGAGCAGAGAATCTCTGCCCCTGTTGGAGGCTGGAGCACAGTAAGTAGGAAGGCATGGGACTGGAGATAGGGTTAGGGATGCAGAGATAGTGAGAGTGGGGAATGTAGAAGGGAAGCAGCCTATTGCCCTTTTTGTACAGTCTGTGAGGTCTCTAGAAGATGTAGGAGTCTCTGCCCCAGTAGAGGGGTGGGGTATGGTTACTAGGAGGGTGGAGGACTGGGTGTATGTTTGGTAGAGGCCAAGAGAGTTGGGAGATTGGCGTGATGGAGAAGCCTACCTGGACTTGTCCCAGTCTGCTCTAAATGTTTATAGTCTAGATAACAAGGGGTATAATATATAGTATATATTAATCATGTATCAGTTTATAAAGCGCTTTGGGCGATTCTTTCTAAATGAATGTTCAACCTTCCTTTGAACTTTGATCTAATCATATCCTGAGCTGTATTTTGGAGGTTAGTAGGATGCTCCTATAGCCATTTTTTTAAAAAACCTTTTTTAATTTTATATACTAGCTCCAATTTCTGCTCGCGCCCTTTCTCCTGACCTCTCACCTACCCCCATCCCACCACTAATCCGTTTCACAGAAGAGGTGAGGCCTCTCTTGGGGAGTCAACAAAGTCTGGTATTTTAAACCATTGGATTAACAGCATTTATTTGACTGCATATAACTCAGGTAAGAATATAGAGCGAGCTAATGCATTATAATATTGTCATGGAAAACGATGCATTCATCTAGCTAGTCTTCTTCAGAGGCCATTCTCAGTTTCTGGAGGCCTAATGAAGAAGGAATTATCTCAACAAACTCTAGGTTTAATTTCAAAAAAGAAGGAACCATGAATAATGGAAATGATTTCAAAACATCTTTCTTCCCATCCAAGATACAAAACAGCTAAATCAGAGGGTCTTAATAATTTAATAACTGAAACATAACTAGAGAAGTTAGACAAAGCACCTAAACTTATAAAAGATTCTTTCACTGTGGTTTATTGCTGGTATCAATTTATTTCTTACCTTGGCAAACAGCCAAGTCATTCCCTGGTGACATCCACTTTTCAGCCTTTAGAGGCCCTCTCAATCATTCCAATCATAGTCCCAGGAATGTTTCGTGGCAATTCGGAAGTAATAGTCTATTACTATTGGATCCTGAATTTTGGAGTAGTTTATCTGCCAGAAAGGACATGAATAGAGCAGTAAGTGCCAGGAGAGTGATTT
The DNA here is from genome assembly GCA_004026605.1 of Ondatra zibethicus. NCBI lineage: Eukaryota > Metazoa > Chordata > Mammalia > Rodentia > Cricetidae > Ondatra > Ondatra zibethicus. Next base: position 14,417 of record PVIU01031188.1, read on the forward strand.
TTTTTAATGATGCTCAAGGCTTTAGACATATACTATAACTGTCAATCAGTGTGTTTAATTTTTTTTTTATTTTTCCATTCAAATATTGACACTTCCTCCCCTTCTCCCATTCCCTTCCCGCTCCCCCACTAACCCTCCTCCCTCCTCCTCCATCCTTAAGAGAGGGCAGAGTACCCTGCCCTGTGGGAAGTCCAAGGCCCTCCCCCCTCCATCCCGGCCTAGGAAGGTGTGCATCCAAGTAAACTAGGGCCCCAAAAAGCCAATACATGCAGAATAGACAGGTCCCAGTGCTATTATCGATGGCTTCTCAGTCCGTCCCCATTGGCAGCCACATTTAGAGAGTCCAGTATGATGACATGCTCATTCAGTCCCGGTCGAGCTGGATTTGGTGAGCTCCATTAGTTCAGGCACACTGTCTCAGTGGGTGGACCAACCCCTCGTGGTCCTGACTTCCTTGCTCATCTCCCTCCTTCTGCTCTTCAACTGAACCTTGGGAGCTCAGTCCATTGCTCTGATGTGGATGTGGGTCTCTGTCTCTATCTCCATCCATCGGATGAAATTTCTATGGTGATAATCAAGATATTCATCAATGTGACTAAGGGACAAGGCCAGTTCAGGCACACTCTCCTCTGCTGCCCAAGAACCTAGCAGGGGACATCCCCGTGGACACGTGGGATCCCCTCTAGAGCCAAGTCTCTTGCCAACCCTAAAATGGCTCCCTTAGTGTAGATAT
>PVIU01031189.1:0-15149 GCA_004026605.1 Ondatra zibethicus
ATAGAATTCACACAAAGGTGCTCCCAGTACTTGGTAGTCACACGCCTTTACTCCCAACAGCACTAGGGAGGTGGAGACAGGAGTGATATGGCTGGGCACAGAGAGGTACATAAAGCAGGAGGAGACAAGAGCTCATTGCAGTTTGAGGTTTGGTGGAGAGCATTGCAGTCTGCAGTCACGCTGAGGACAGGACCCCCCCCCTTTATTTGTCTGAGCCTTGGTAGAGGTAAGAACTCTCCAGTGGCTTGGCTGCTTTGCTTTTCTGATCTTCACCTTGAACCCCACTATCTGTCTCTGGGTTTTTGTTAGTTGTGCTACACCTGACAATGACCAAATCTGAAGTAACCTCAGTCAACATTTTTGAAGTATGACAGTCAAAGCCCCTGACACCCTCTATCTCATCCACACATCAGAAGACATCACATCACATACACACACATCAGTGTAGGGGCATGGCTATAAGAAAGGAACCACGATACCTCTTATAGTGAGCAACACTGCTCCAGAAAAATACCAGCTTGAAAGAGATTTAGCAAATTCATGGAGGATAATTCAAAATAACAATCCTAAGGAAATTTAGATACAGGAGAATACGGGCAGATAATACAAAGAAATAAGAAAAGCAACTGAGGATATAAATATTATTAATGATGTAACAGTCCAATGTCAAAATCATAATAAAGCATCCTAAACAGTAGGGTGAAACCACATAAGAGAGCTGCCTGCCCTGCAGCCAATTGTTCAGCAAAAACCACGGTCTAGCAAGAAGATCTGCCAACAAAATTACCATGCCCTTAGCTGGAAAGACAGCTTATCCAATAAAGAGGCTGCTCCTACAGAGAACCCAGGTTCAAATCCCAGCACCTGCATATACATAAACACTCATGTATATAAAATGAAAATGTCTTAAAAAGCCACCACACCCTGCAAATATCCTTCAGAACTGTGAAAGAGGAAGGTTTTCACAGGTGAGCAAAGCCGAGGGAACTCATCACTGCTTGGCCACTCCTATAAAAATCTGTAAAGGAACAGCCAAGAAGCTCAACACTCAACAAAAGATCATCAGCCACCATCAGGAAAACACACAAGCAGAGAAAACTCACAAGCACTAGAGGCAGTTCGTACAGTGCCTGCCTAGGGTTCAATCCCAGCACCATACAATTTAGACGTGGTGGTGCATGCACATCTGTAATCCCAGCTTTTGCCAGGCAGTATTGGTGCTCGCCTTTAATCCCAGCACTCGGGAGGCAGAGGCAGGAGGATCTCTGTGAGTTCGAGACCAGCCTGGTCTACAAGAGCTAGTTCCAGGACAGGCTTCAAAGCTACAGAGAAACCCTGTCTCAAAAAAAAATCCCAGATTTTTGGCTATAAAAGGGGGAGTATCAGAAATTCAAGGTTGTCCTTGGCTACATAGTTTGAGGCCAGCCTAAATTCATGTAGGAAGTACAGGAATTATAAATACATATGTGCCTATTATGGAACCACTCAAATACAAATGACAAATACCATGAGATCTAAGAGAAAATAACTCAATACCCCACTTGCTTTTATACATCCTCCACAATGAAAATCAACAAAGAAACATCTGGTTAACTACACTGTAGGAAAAATGTCCTGGAAGACACTATAGAATAATTCCTCCAACATCAAATGGGCACACATTATTTCTATCGGCATATGGGACATTCTCTAAGATAAATGTTAGATTAAAAATCAAGTGTCAGGGGCCTGTTGAGTTGGTTCAGTGGCTAAGTATGCACACCACACTCATAAAGGACCCAAGAGCTGGAGAGATGGCTCAGAGGTTTAGAGAACTGACTGCTGTTCCGGAGGTCCTGAGTTCAATTCCCAGCAACCACATGATGGCTCACACCCATCTATAGTGAGATCTGGTGCCCAGAACACTATATACATAATAACTAAATTTAAAAAAAAGAAAAAAATTAAAGGACCCGAGTTCTCTACGCAGCACCCAAGTCAAGGCAGCCCACAACTGCTTGTAATTGCTCCTCCAGGGAAGCAGACACTCTTCTGGCCTCCATGGACATGTGCACTCACAGACACACACACACAGACATAATTAAACATTTTAAAATCAAGTCTCAAGAAATCATTTTGTTTGTTTTTGGAGACAAGGTTTCTCTGTGTAGCCCTAGCTGTCCTGGTACTCACTCTGAAGACCTTGAACTCAGAGATCTGTTTCCCTCGGCTTCCCAAGTGCTGGGATTAAAGTCATCTGCAACCACCACCATCAAGTCTCAAGAAATCTTAAAAAAGCCAATGAGATGGCCCAGTGAGTAAAAACCTTGCCACACAAGCCTGAAGACCTAAGTCTGATCCACAGAACGCACATTAGAAAGCTAGATGTGCTGGCTATGTCTGTAACACAACACTCCTCCAGCAATATGGGTGGTGGCGACAAGAGGATCGCTCAGAAGCCGAGCCAGCTGGCTTGGGACAGTCAGCAAGATAGGAAAAATGGGGACCATGCCTCAACCAGTTGAAAGGAAAGAACCTCAAATAAAAGAGAAATACCTTTAAAAGTTTTAAAAATTTGAAATCATTGCCAGGCAATGGTGGCACATGCCTTTAATCCCAGTACTCAGGAGGCAGAGGCAGGCGGATCTCTGTGAGCTCAAGGCCAGCCTGGTCACAGAGTGAGCTCAGAGCTACACAGAGAAACCTTGTCTTGAAAAGCCAAAGCATGCCAGACAGTGGTGGCTCATGCCTTTAATCCCAGCACTCAGGAAGCAGAGGCAGGTAGACCTCTGTGAGTTTGAGACCAGTCTGCTCTACAAAGTGAGTTCCTATGACAGGCTCCAAAGCTACAGAGAAACCGTCTTGAAAAACAAAACAAAAAACAAAAAAGAAAAGAAAAGCCAAACTATACTCACCATCCCCCTCTTCTCAGATGCTGAAAGGACAAACTGCAAATCAACAAGAAAGGACAGTACACGAGCACCTGGAAACAGTAAGATGCACCTAAGGGACCAGCTAAGTAAAGAAATCAAGAGAATTTATAAAAACAAATGCAAGATAGCACCACATATGGGAATCTACAGCTAAAACAAGGCAATGCTGTGAAGGTAGCTTACAGCAATCAATTCCCACATTAAGAGGGTTCTAATGTTGGACACTGGATTCCAATCACCAAGGAGGAGTCATTCCAAGAGACCACTCTCACACCACAGTTGATGTAAGCATGAGGATTTTAATTCTGTCACAACAGGGTCACTCAGCATTCGAGAAGCCAAGGACCTCGAACAGTTGGTACAGGCTACTTTTAAAGTAAAAAGCCACAGAAACAAGGGGAGAGTCTGGGGGTTGTTTTTCATCCAAGGAACTGAGTCAATATCCCCTGACCAAGGCCGAGGAACTGAGTCAATATCCCCTGACCAAGGCTGAGGAACTGAGTCAATACGTCAGAAACTGAGTCAGTCAAAACATCTGTGGGTTACCTTGTCCCAATTTCAATAACTGAGCTCTATTTGGAGAATATCCACAAGGACACAGGGGGATGGAAAATCCCCAACATTTCAATACATGCGTGTGTAGTTGTTAGGTCCTTGGTTCCCAGGGGAGAGGGAAAGCACTAAGGCTGAGAGGCCTCAGAAATGGCCTCAAAGTTGTCAGAAATGGCTTCAGATTTATCCTAGAGTTTTACACTAACATTAACAGCCCACTACACTTGGATTTGGAAAAGCAAAAAGAAGCCAAACCCAAAACTGGTAGAAGGAATAATAAAGATCAGAACATAACAAGTTAAGATCAGAAGAAAACAATGTAAAAGAGAAATGGGAGGAAGGGCTGGGTTTCTGAACATGTAAAAGGCCTGACAAAGCATTAGTTATAACGGACACCACAGAACTGCAGGAGCGCATCCTGGCCTTGTGCACTGGTTGGCCCGTCAGCAAGTGGCATTTGAACCTCTCTACATCTGTGATTGGAAGAAAGATGAGGGCTTCTAAAGACCCACATGTCTGGAGAGTTAAGGGGCAAGGTAATGCCCAGGAAGAGCTCACAGTTATTCCTTCTGTGGAGGGTACTTGGTAAAATTTTTGGAGCAGCCTTAAAAGTGCGCCCTGATGATCAACACTGACATGGATGGAGGAAAGAGACCCTTGAGTTTCCCATAGCCTATCTTTGCTTGCATCTCAGCACCTAGGAACCATACTTCATTTCCATGAGCAAGTTCTCCACTGACTCCCAGGACTCTGGTGTCAGGTGCTATCTAGAAGGCATAATCCATCTTCTGAGAGCAGCATTCTGCAAGGGCTCCAAATACCCAGCATCGACTCTGCTTCCCACGACACACTGGCCACAGGACTCCTAGGTGTGTGCACCCATGTCCTAGACACAGCTTAGGCCTCTACTTTCCACCACCACCTCCTTCTCCTCATCCTGGCTGTACAGGTAGGTCACTTGGCATCCCTGTCACCACCCACCACTTCCATGTTCTTTCTGACCTACTGATCCCATCCTTGCTCACTTCCCAAGGCAGTCACAGACCCATGTCTCATCCCCTTAACCCAAATTATCTTGAATGTTTTTCATTGCTGTGTCAGAGCCCCACATGGTGCAGCTGTTTCCCTGCTCTCTGGACCCCTGTGGGTCTCCTATGTACTCACACTCCTCTATGATTCATAACTTTACCCTAGGTGGAAGGAAAGGACCAAAGGCAATGACGGTCACTGCTGCTGCCCATGAGCCTGCCACTGTGGCCTATCCTGAGGCCTCCCAAACACTACAGCAGTGTATGAGAAGCCAGGCAAAGGCTGTGACTTGCAGCCCTCTTTCTTTGCAGATCTGAATCCTTCTGGTGTCAACCACATGGTCACTTCACCATCTTCCTTTCACAAAACTGAAGAGAAGGCTTGCTCTGCACCTGTGCCACCAGCTGTCCCTGAGTGCTAAAGGAGGCATCACTCTCAGAATAGCCTGAGAACAGAGGGGTCCTAATGTGGTGTACATATACATGCAGGCAAAACGCTCATCCAGATAAAATTTTAAAATTTAAAAAATGATCTATAAATGTAATGCATTTTCTTTAAAAAGTCATTGATTTTCCTTCTAAAATACAAAAAACTATAAAATTCAAATAGATTGGCACACACTGAGAAAAATGTGTCCCACACAAATAAACGAGCAAAAACATAGGATATTCAAAACCAATACTGAACCAAAGCAACAACAGAAAAGTACATTATTCAATTGTCATAGTAACCAAAGTAGCAGACTAGGAATGTAGCTCAGTTGGCAGAATGGTTACCTAGCATGCAGGAAGCTCTGGGTTCAATCCTACAATAGAATAACATCTTCTCTTTAGGAATGCTGGCTACGAAGTTCCCAGAGACCCCAAACCATACAGGTCATGCTATTGCTATGGGTTAGCACCAGGACCAGAAAGTAAGACCCTATAACAGAAGACACCACACGTCTTGGTTTCATGATAGAGAGAAACCATGCTCCAATTTAGCTAGAGACTTCCTTTCTAACTACAGTTCTTTTTTTTTTTTTTTTTTTTTGGTTTTTTGAGACAGCGTTTCTCTGTGGCTTTGGAGCCTGCCCTGGAACTAGTTCTTGTAGACCAGGCTGGTCTCAAACTCACAGAGATCCACCTGCCTCTGCCTCCCGAGTGCTGGGATTAAAGGTGTGCACCACCACCGCCAGGCTTCTAACTACAGTTCTAAGCTGCTTTGCAGGCAGCTGCAGGACTGTTGTGTCTTGGATGAAATGTCCCTCTGTATTTTGGGTGTTTGAACACTTGTATTCTAGTTGATGGCTGGACTTGCTGGAGGAAGTATGCCACTGGAGGCAGGGTTTGATGTTTATTATTATTATTATTATTATTTTGTTGTTGAGACAGACAGGGTCTCTATATGTAACAGCCCTGGCTGTTCTGGAACTCACTCTGGCCTCAAACTCACAGAGATCCGCCTGCCTCTGACTCCTGAGAGCTAGGATTAAAGGTGTGTGCCACCACCTAGCTTGGCTTTGATGTTTTAAAAGACTCCTGCCATTTCTAATTTGTTCCCTCTCTTTTTTTTCCTGCTTGTAGTTTGAGATGCGCGTTCTCAGTTTTTTATGCTGCCATGCTGGGTGCTTGCCGTAGCATTTACCCTGTATCCCACTAGTACTACAAACTCCAAATAAACTCTTCCTTCTGTAAGTTGCCTCAATTGTGGAGTTTTATCATAATAACTAAAACAAAGAGAAAAGTCAGCAGTCTATTCCCCAGCTTCAGACCTTTCACAGCATAGTAACAACTCAACAAGCTCACTAGTACAATAGTGGTGTTGGACTCTGAAGTCCATACATCATGGAGGAGTCACCCTAAGAGACCATTAAAACACCACAGTTGATGCAAAAGCAAGAGGATTTTAATTCTGCCATGACAGGGCCCTTCAACTTCAGAATGAGAAGGACACTGATAATTGTTACAGACTGTTTTTTAAAGCAAAAGCCACAGAAACAAGGTGGGGGGAGCCTGAGGGTTGTTTTAACTATTTGGATTGGCTTATTCAAAGGGCTATTAGCAGTGATTTGTGTCAGGGCAGGAGAATGGCTGTGTGATCGGGTGAGGTAAGAGGGAGCACCTGAGGGTCATCCTGACCTTGTTCCAGTGACTGAATCAATACATCAGGAACTGAGTCAACCTCCGTGGGTTGTTTTGCCTCAATTCCCGGAATGGAGTTTCAGTACGTGCATGGCATGTGTAGTTGTCAGGTCCCCGGTTCCCAGGGGAGGGAGAGCACTAATGCTGAGAGGCTTTTAGAAATGTCTTTAGAGTCCTTCATTCCCTCCTCTTTTTTTGGTCGAATCCCAATCTTGGGATTTTTAGAGATCTCTCTATCTTGTCATCTCTTGTCTAATCTGCTCCTGAGTTTGGCCATAGAATCTTTAATTATTTCAGGGTGAAACAATACTGCATATTTAGAGCAGCATGGAGACCTCCTTTTCTAAGAAACAAGTCTAGCCCATGTTTGTTTTGTAACACCATTTCAGAGAGTAAGGTTATTGATTTTTTTAAAACTGGAGGTACTACGATAGTAAATTCGGGAAACTAATCAGATCAGCACACAGAAATTCATGGTGTCATCAAGGTGGAGATACAGGGAGTCAGGCCAGTGTTGCAAGCCCGCCATAAGTCAGTAGAGGGCATTAGATCTGTCATCCTGGGTCTAGGGAGAATCTGGTTACATAGGTGTTGATACTGATGGGCTGGAGTTTTTAGACATAGGCCTTTTAAAGGCATAATTATAAAAAAAGACTCTTTGAAGCTGCTTTGGCACACGTGCAAGGACTTTTGCTCCCTCCCATCCTGCTAAGTTAGCTTTCTCCTTGTTCTTAGAGCAAGGCCATTGTTTCTGAGTTAGGCCATCTTTACCAGCCTGTACCAGGTGGCTGGCTGGGCTGAGCTAAGTGACCTTGTATTCGGAATCTCCCGGGTGGGAGAGGAGAAGGCAACTATCTTCCTGGGAAAACATTTTGCTAGGAAATTTCTTCTTGCCCCTTTGAGAATAAGGGGTGAGGGTCCTACATTTCACCACTCCTCTTGGTCCTAAGGGTCAGCTCAATTATGAGCTGGCTTTGCTAACTTTGGCCAAATTGTCTCTTATAATTACAGTGTCTTTTTATGTTTCTTTTGACTTAGCATTTTAACCAGAGATTATTGGAAGATGTATTCTTTTAACTGCTTCCAGCTGACTTTGGGGCATTGTTGTCAAGGGTTAACAAAGGTGAAATGCTAGTCAAAAAGAGAAAATTTTAGGAACATTTGGTTTGTGGACTTTGATGAAGAGCCAGGGAGCATTTACATTGGCTAGACTGGTCCACATCAGTTTTTAGCAAGTCCACGGTCCACAGTCATTTGGAGCAGGTTGTAGTCAGCAATTGATGCTTGTTTGTGTCCGCCAACCAAGGGGAAACCTGTTGAGACAAATTTAAACTAGGAACAGAAGTTAATACATTTGAAACTTTTAGGCCCATATTAAAATTTATATTATAGAAATAGAAAATAACAGATATCTATAAAACAGTAAAAATAGACTCATACCTTTGAGTCCCAGCAAAAACATAGAAAATCCTGAGCTTGTAATCCAAACAGTATGTAGTAATTGTTTTATTGTTTATCAGAACTATCTTAAATTACTTTTTAGACCTTTAATGTTTATGAACTTTTGTATCCTCAGATCTTTATATATAATGAGTTAACAAGCTGGCTGTGGCTTTGTGTAAGGATCTGGATATCCTTTTTGTTCTTAAACTGATATTATAGCTGGCCTAGCCATTAATACAATCAAAGATCTTAGAAGGATAAATAAATTATACCTAAGTACAGACAAAACAGAAAGGTGACAGAGACCAGCCCATGTACAGTCATACTCAGGTCTTCATAGCATTGGAGGCAGAAGTGTCAGAACAGCAGGCTTTACCAGACCTATAAGGTGACTGTGATTTTAGACTCTCCTGGTATGGTACGAGTGAAGGAGACTAAGTCTCTTTTCCTTGTCCCCCTCCGGGAGGCACTGGTACTGGTTTCATATCCCCAGGCAACATAATAAAATATTTCAGCCCCCCCCACCGTTGTCAAGTTCGCTTACCCCCCCCCCCCAGACAAATATACCAGTCAGAATGTCTACATGCAGGATAAGAGTCCTGGGGAGTTCGTTTGGTATTCTCCCAAGAGTCCTTTGCTTAGCTTAAGAGGGGTGCGCTGAAGCTTTCATTGGGAGGGTCGCTGGCTGCCATTGAATCGCCAACCTGGAACGGAAGCCAGATCTCCGGGTGTCCGGACTGTTAGGCGGCCAGGGATCTCTATGCCTGGGCTTGGAGATCTGGAGGGCCTTCAGGTGGACAGATAACAGTCTGGGAAGAACAGCATCAGGATTATGTATCTCATCTGCTTTAGTAAGCAGTGGCGACCTTCACACAGGATCTCATAAAGAGTGAGTTTAAATTGCCCCAGGGTGTTTCGAACCCAGAACAGGACAGACGGAGGGGCGGAGCACTAATGCTGAGAGGCTTTTAGAAATGTCTTTAGAGTCCTTCAGTGGCAGCACTCTTGGGGGTAACCAGCTGATGTCGGATTAGATCTGATGCATGCTCTGAAGGAGTAAGATCATGCCAGTTCTGTAAACCTGGTCAAAAACCATTGGATGTGGAGGTAACAGGATCTAAGGACACCTCCTACACTTACTTTTGTTAAATGGACATGTTGTAAACTGTCTGACAAATTTGTTTACACTCATAGGTTAGTGCTGTCCTCAGCCTTGATCAAAGCAGCTTCTCATTGCAGCATGATGTCTAGTGAGAGACACTGTCAAGGTTCTGAGGATTAAATGGGATACTGGTATCACTCCCTCCAAGGATCCTAGCATATCACAGAAGAAGGGCCGGAAAGAATGTAAGAGCCTAAATGGATGGCCATAACATGGTTGAAGTGCTCAGAACTCAAACTAGCTGCAGTTATTCAAAGAGAGTTTGACCAAGTGTGAGCTAGTTAATATTCAATTATAGATGGGGGAGGTACTTATGTGACCCACCCCACTCAGAGGAGCTCATGGCTGTGGGAGGAGAGGAAGTCATTGTCTTCAGCCACTGGTGAGTTACCTATGCTCCAGTGGATAGTATTTCATATGTGCTCACATGACAGGCCCTTGTTAAACCTAGTGGGTCTGCGTCACAAAGCAAATACAAAACAAAAAGACATGAACTGAGGATAAGGACCTGATGGAGGAAGGGTGTGGGGATCAGCAGGGCAGGAAGAGGGAAAGAGGATGGAGGGTGAGTGTGACCAGAACGTTATATTCATACATAAAACTGTCAAAGAATTAGTTGAAAAGCTAACAAAACAGCGTGGTGATGTGTGTCTGATTCCAGCTATTAGGCTGTGAAGAAAAGATAATCCTGAGCTACAAAAAAGGGGTTTCAAAAAAAGGGGGGGCTAGAGAGATGGCTCAGAGGTTAAGAGCACTGATTGTTCTTCCAAAGGTCCTGAGTTCAATTCACAGCAACCACTGGTGGCTCACAACCATCTGTAATGAGATCTGGTGCCCTCTTCTGGCCTGGAGGTATACATGCATACAGAACACTGAATAGACAATAAATAAATCTTTTTTTAAAAAAAGGCAAGGAATCAGTATAAAAATAGATACAGAGACAAATTAAATGGATAGAGAAGCACACACAAACTTAACACACACGGTTAAGACACCCACAAGATTCCTTCTTTGAAGCTTTGTTATGGTAAACACATTACAAAGAACATCAGGCTGACCAGTCATAAAAATACTGCTTTCAGGCCATCAGCATGACATCTGACAAAGGTGCCAAGAACAACCAGCAGAAAGATAGTCCTATCAATAAACACTGCTGGCAAAAAAAACAAAACAAAACAAAAAAAAACCACTGCTGGCAAAATTGGATAAACTTATGTGAGAGAATAAAGCTGAATTATACCCTCTAAACATATGCAGAAATCAACTCAAAATGACCCAAAAGACTAACCTGAGCCTGATGTGTGGCTCAGTTGGCACAGTGCTCACCTAGCATGCATGCACGAAGCTCAAGGGTTTGATCTCTGGCACCGAATAAACTGGTTGTGGTGGTGCACACTCATGACACTAATACTTGGAAGACAGAGGTACAAAGTCTACGAGCTCATAGTGGATTGCAGGACAGTCTGGGGTACAGGAGTTTCTGTGAAGAAGGAGAAGAAAGAGAGGGACAGGCTGAAATGTAAAGCCTGAAACACTGCCAGGCTGGTGGTGGCGCACACTCGGGACGCAGAGGCAGGCGGATCTCTGTGAGTTCAAGGCCAGCCTGGTCTACAGAGTGAGTTCCAGGACAGGCTCCAAAGCTACAGAGAAACCCTGTCTCAAAAAACAAAAACAAAACAAAACAACAACAAAAACCCTGAAACACTGAGCAGCGGGACGACATGAGAGAAACTTCAAGGCGTTGGCATGGAACGGCAGATCTTGACCAGTGGTCATGAACCCTTTGGGGGAGTCAAATGATTGTTTCACAGGGGTTGCATATTAGATATCCTCAGAATCAGGTATATTTACATTACAACTCATAACAGTACAAAATTACAGTTATGAAGTAGCAACAAAAATAATTTTATGGTTGGGGTCACTACAACACGAGGAACTGTATTAAAGGGTCACAGCATTAGGAAGGTTGAGAACCACTGCTCTAGACAATGATTTCTTTCCTAAGAATTCTTCCCAAAGACTTGGGCAAGTAAAAATAGAGTAAGTGTCTATCAAACTACAGAGGCAAGACAAAGACTGTGGAGCCTGAAAAAAAAGACTTGTAAACCATTCATCTGATAAGGGCTTAAATTTTCAAAACATATGATGATCATACAACGCTGAACACTAAAACCAAATTAATCCAAATTTTACAAAGGGCTAAGGAATCCAAGAGACACTTCTCCAGAAAACACACAGTTGTGTGTGTAGCTCTGAGGCAGTGTTTGCATAGCACATACAAAACATATATTTGGTTTCCAGTATGAAGGATCTGGAGGAGTAAAAAAAAGGAGCTAGGGTACAATGGTAATGGGCCAGAGATTGTAGTGCCTGAAACCCCATCACGTGAGACACAAGCAGGGAGTCAGGGGGATTTTTTTTCCTTTTCTTTCTTTCTTTTTTCTTTCTTCCTTCCTTCCTTTCTTCCTTCCCTCCCTCCCTTCCTCCCTGCCTTTCTTTCCTTTTCCTTTTTTTTGTTGCTTTTCAAGACAGGGTTTCTCTGTGTAGCCTTGGAACTCACTTACTCTGTAGACCTGACTGGCCCCAACTTACAGAGATGCACCAGTCTGTGCCTCCTGAGTGCTGGGATTAAAGGCACGTGCCACCACCTCTGGCTGAAGCAGGGGGATTTCTAATTGGAAGACACCCTGGGCTACAATGGTTATTTCCAGGCTAACTTGTGATTCATCCTGAGATATCTCAAAAGACAAACATTCTACCTAACAAAACCTTCAATTGCCAACAAATGTGTGAAATAGTGCCCAACCACAGTGGTTATTGAGGCGTTAGAAATCAAATCAGGTCGGGCGGTGGTGGCACACACCTTTAATCCCAGCACTCGGGAGGCAGAGGCAGGCGGATCTCTGTGAGTTCGAGGCCAGCCTGGTCTACAAGAGCTAGTAGGAGAGGCTCCAAAGCCACAGAGAAATCCTGTCTTGAAAAACCAAAAAAAAAAAAAAAAAAAAAAAAGGAAATCAAATCAGGAGACAAACACTCACGCAATGTGAAGGGAATTCGTACATGTTGTTGAAGGGGATGTGATAAGCACCGCCATTACAGAAAACCCTTTGTAGAATCCTCACAAAACACAAGGATAGGATCTATAAGATCTAGCAACTCCACAATTGGTTGTATTTCTGAAGATGAACAATTAAACCAGAGATATACAGCCAGCCTACTCATTTGCTACAATGTAGAGGGAGCTGGAGGTCACACCAAGTGAAGTAAGTCAGACAGAAAGAGAAACAACATGTGTGTTAATCCTCTGCAGAAACTGAAAAGTTTAATCTTGCTAAAGAGCAGAGTGAGGGGTGGTCACCTGTGGCTGAGGGCTGGTCACCTGTGTCTGAGGGGTGGTCACCTGAGGCTAGTCACCTGAGGCTGGGTGGAGGAAAGGGAGTAGAAAACAGTTCAGTAAGATTTACAAACACAGAGAATTGCTTCTAGGTTTAGTTCCAGTTTTTGGCAGCACTGTGGGAAAACTGTTAAAACAATGTAATACTCTTCAAAGTTAGTTGAGAAGCATGATATCCCCAACATATAATGGCAATTAAAACTTGAAGAGCTAGAATTTTTTTTATTTTTTTATTTTTTGGTGTTTTGAGACAGGGTTTCTCTGTGGCTTTGGAGCCTGTCCTGGAACTAGCTCTTGTAGACCAGGTTGGTCTTGAACTCACAGAGATCCACCTGCCCCTGCCTCCCGAGTGCTGGGATTAAAGACATGCGCCACCACTGCCCTGCAAAAAAGAGCTAGAATTTTAATTATTGTACATTGTTTACACATACAGAATTAATGCAATGCATCCCTAGGGATACACAAATATATCTTGTGAAAACTTAACTTGTGTGTCTGCATGCACACCTGCATGAATTCATGGGACCCTTGTGCCTAGAGGCTAGAAGAAGGGCACCCCTCACTCTGCTCTTTAGCAAGATTAAACTTTTCAGTTTCTGCAGAGGATTAACACACATGTTGTTTCTCTTTCTGTCTGACTTACTTCACTTGGTGTGACCTCCAGCTCCCTCTACATTGTAGCAAATGAGTAGGCTGGCTGTATATCTCTGGTTTAATTGTTCATCTTCAGAAATACAAGATATCCTTGAAGGGATTATCACAGGTAATCCCATCAAATGTCAGGACCAGGAGGAAGATTAAGAGTTTCAGGATAGCCGGGGCTACACAGCAAAACCCTGCCACATAAACAAAGGAACACATACAATCCACACATAACCCTAGGGGATCAATGTGTCAGGTGACTATCAAGAGGGTGACGCCTTAGAGATGCCTGCCACTGTGGACACGAACACACATATGGGGAGGGTACCATGCCATCGTCCACAGCCTCTGAGAAGCCAAATCTAGAGATAGGAAGGGTGACTACTGTCTTCCCCACAAGCTGAAACACACAGTTAAGGGAGTCAGCTCACTGGCCCTGATGTAACAGCCTGGTCTCTCCTCTCTGAGTGCGTTAGGATGCTCCTGTCTATTGAACAAGGGCTTTAGAGGTCAGGACACAAATAACAGAGTGTGTGGACCTAAGGTATCTCCAGGATACCTGATCTGGAACATCTGGGGTTAGCTGAGCAACTGACAACAGGAAGGGTGGGAGAGCTTTGGGGGAGGGGTGTTCCATGTGGCCCTGCTGAGTGAGTCGTGGAGATGTTATATCCTCTTTCAAGGTAGTCTCAGGTTATAGAGTTCACAGTCTGTCACGGTACATTTCTCCATCTTGTCAAAGGAAATGATCGATGGAGCACTGGAGCTGACTCTGAAAGAAGCCACCAATAATGGCAGCGATCTGAAAGGGCACAGAGGTCAGAGACACCAGGAGGAGACCCAGTTGGCAAGCTAAGCTCACAGAGGTGGGAAGTAACCACTACTTAACTACCCAGTATAGCTGGGGGGATAATACTCGGGGCTCAGTGTCGGGGAGAGTGGCTGCCACCACTGCTGCTTATTACAGGCCCATAGCATCAACCGATTCAGGAGGGTCATGGTTGACAGGGTCATAGTGATACACTCAGCCTCCTCTTTCACTTCCAAGTAAACCCTATGTGGCCTTGTATAAAGGTTGCAGGAGCGCTTTAGACTTGGGCTCCCCAGATGGAGAGACTAAGGCTAGGGCAACTGTCAGAACATTTGTGTGTCAGGCTGGTGGCCATGTTGCTCCTGGTGCTGTTAATTTTTCTCCCAAGTACGTTCTGTGACATAGGATCTGTATATTACTCTTCCTATGAAACGGTCATCCCCAAGAGACTGCCGGTCAAGGGGAGTGAAGATCCCGGAGGAAGGGTGTCCTACATGCTGTTGATGCAGGGCCGGCAGCAGCTGCTTCACCTGGAGGTAAAGGGAGACTACTCTGTGAGTAACTTCCCAGTCTACAGTTACCACAGTGGCGTCCTGGGGCAAGAAATGCCTCTCCTTTCACAGGACTGCCACTATGAAGGCTACATGGAAGGGGTGCCAGGCTCTTTTGTCTCTGTCAACATCTGCTCAGGCCTCAGGGGCATCCTGGTCAAGGAGGAAACATCCTACAGCATCGAGCCTGTGCTCTCCTCCAAAGGGTTTGAACACATCCTGTACGCTGTGGCACATCAGCCTCGAGTCTCCTGCAGTGTCACTCCCAAAGACAGCCCAGGGGACACTAGCCAGCAACAAAGGAGCAGGAAGTCCGATGACCTGCGGGAGTTGTCTGACTTGTGGTCACACACCAAGTATGTGGAGATGTTTGTCGTGGTCAACCACCAGCGGTTCCAGATGTGGGGCAGCAACATCACCGAGACGGTCCAGGCAGTAGTGGACATCATTGCTCTGGCCAACAGCTTCACTAGGGGACTAAACACAGAGGTGGTGCTGGTGGGCATGGAAGTCTGGACAGAGGGGGACCT
>PVIU01031190.1:0-15154 GCA_004026605.1 Ondatra zibethicus
TTCAGTCTGCCCCAACTGTCAACCACATTCAGAGGACTAGTTTGGTGCTATGCTTGTTCCTTCCCAGCCCAGCTGGTGTTGGTGGGCTCCCATTAGGTCAGGTAAACTGTTTCAGTGGGTGTACCCATCATGGTCTTAACTTCTTTGCTCATATTCTTTTTCCTCTCACTCTTCAACTGGACTTTGGAAGCTCAGTCCAGTGCTTTGGTGTGGGTCTCTGCCTCTGCTTCCATCAGTAGCTAGATGAAGGTTCTATGGTGATATTTATGATATCCATCAGTCTGACTACAGGAAAAGCCAGTTCAGGCATGCTGTCCTCTATTGCTTAGGGTCTTAGCTGGGGTCATCCTTGTGGATTCCTGGGAATTTTTCTAGAGCCAGGTTTCTTGCTAACCCCATAATGGCTCCCTCAATCAAGATATAACTTTCCTCATTCTCATCTCTGTTCAGTATCCTTAGCCATCAGGGAATGCAAATCAAAACAACTCTGAAATTCCGTCTTACATCTGTCAGAATGGCTAAGATCAAAAACACCAATGATAGCTTATGCTGGAGAGGATGTGGAGTAAGGGGAACATGCATCCATTGATGGTAGGAATGCAAACTTGTGCAACCACTTTGGAAATCAGTGTGGTGGTTTCTCGGTACCAGTGTCCCTTTTCATCCACCCGTCTTTCCCAGCACTTGTTATATTGGGTTTTCTTAAAAGCCATTTTACCCTTGTTGTGGATCCTGATAATTAACTGTTGCTGAACATTTTTTTTCAGACCTCTTGACCTTTGACCTGCCTTCCATGGAGAAACACCGATTTAGGTCTATTTTCAATTTAAATACATCATCATCGCTACATTTATTTTCCTCCATAACACATTTTCAGAAGCTTTCGGTATAAACCATTATTTTGTTAAGAGGTTGTCTGAGTTACTGTTCTATTGCTGTGAGGAAAACCATGACCAAGACAATTTATAGAAATTTAATTTGGGGCTTGTTTGTTTACAGTTTCAGAGGGTTAGTCCATTATCATCATAGTCGAGAATATGGTGACACACAGGCAGGTGCAGTGCTGGAGAAGTTGCTGAGATCTGCAAGTTACAAAAAAAGAGAGTTCTGGTTTGCACATTTCAAACCTCACAGTCCATTGCTAGTGATACAGCTCCTCCAACAAGGTCACACCTCCTAATTCCTGGGAAACAGTCCACTAACTGGGCACCAAGCATTCACATATTTGAGCCTCTGACAGTCACACTTATTCAAACCACCACACAGGTCAAATTTTATTTTTAGTGGTGGCATTCCTTTATATAAGGTTGCTTCTTGTTTCTATGGAGCTGTGGAATTTTAAAAATCAACAGTGAGCAGTAGTGTGAGTGTCAGTATGTGTTTTATTTCATTGTTTCTGCTTTGAAATAATCATTTAAATTCAATTTAGTTTTTCTATTGTGAATACTTAAAACATTGGTTTATTCATTAATGAACAAGTAAGTTAATATCCTAAATTTAAGTTACAAGAAAAGACATTGCTATGTTTCCAGGGTATTATTGTCTACAGCATAGGTTTCTACTTTTATTTAAAAAATTCCATTAGTTTTCCAGAAAAATGCCCAGGCACTACATTTAAATGTCGATTTGTGTAGAACTGAGACTCATGAAAGGAACAACATTGAGCCCCTTGGCATGCACAATGATCACATAAAATTATTATATGATCTTTCATTATATGATCAAATAATCTATTTCCATTAAGATATTAATGTGTAATGTTATCAAGATTTACCCATAATTGACTTGGATATCAGAGTAAAGAGAGAAAAGCCCAGGTCCCCACTCTGAGTGTCACAAGTTGACCTACCTTTGATTCTTCTCACTGTGTCCTTCCTCGAGTCTCTTCCTCACCAGCGTGTCAGGCCTTTGTAATTACTATATGTGTGAAGGATATTGCAATAGGTAGGTACTGAAGGGCATTCTAGAAGACTCTCTTAATGGGATGTTTTCTATGCCTTAACAATCAAGCTGCAGCTGACATTGATCTAGAAGCACAGGCCAGCAGCGAGAGTCAACAGATCAAGATCAAATGTCATTAGAGAGGCTAGAGAGAATCTTTACCTCCATGGGATACCCCAAGGTAAATGTCAAATTGCAGTGATTCCAAAGAATCTTGTTTCTTTCATCACAATAGGGAAGTCATCTGCCAGTCATTTCTACGCAGGCAGATGGACATCCTAGCTGTCAAACACACCTGTGACATACAAGGGGAATGTAAGAGGTGAGGTGAGAAGTCCTACATGCAATCTAACAAATGGCAAGGTAGAGAATATTCTTCATATATAAATATATATATGCATATATGTCATATACACACACATTATACAAATTATATATCTTGACATAATTGCTATAACTGGAGAAGTGATTTAATTTTAAGCTATATATTTTCTACCATATTAATTCAACTATTATGTGCCCAATAGAAAGTTAATTTTTATAATCATAACTTTTCTCCTATCTGTGACTAAGTAGCTAGTAGAAGCAAGTCCAAGGTTTAGCTCAAGATTCAGGGCACCTGGTCCACTGTGTTGGAAGCATCATGGTAGTAGGCATGGTTTGGTCACTGATGGCAAGATCTTGTAGCACAGCTTGCTCACATGGGGCTAACCTTAAAGGAGAAAAAATGTGAATCAGAACACAGGAATGTATTACCTCATGGCCTGGTGCAGGAGAATTTCTGTATTCTGTCAATCATGATTTAAATAAACACTGATTGGCCATTAGCCAGGATGTATAGGTGGGACAACCAGACAGGAAATAGAGGCGGAGCAAGGAGAATAAGAGAATTCTGGGAAGCAGGAAGCTCCCTTGGCATTCATTCCAGGCCACCGAAGAAGCAAGATGTGACCTGCCCTGCTGAGAAAGGTACTGAGCCATGTGGCTGACATAGATAAGGATAATGGGCTATATACATAAGAAGAGCTAATACAAAGCCTGAGCTAATGGGCCAATCAGTTCATAACCTAACGCAGACTCTGTGTGATTTTTCTCTGGGACTAAATGGCTGGGGGACCGGGCAGGACATAAACCCCAACAAGCCGGCCCTCATGCTACAACAGCCCCTTGCCTGCAACCCACTACCTCTACTGATGCCTCACCTCTTAAAGGGTCCACAGCCTCTGGAAGCAGAACAGTCAGTGGGTAGAATAGAGGAAGGGTTCAACCCTTTGGTGAACACTTAACCTTCAAACCATAACCAGGTTTATCTTCTGCTTTTATATTTTAGTTTAGATACTTTTTTAAAAAAAAGAGAGAGATTGAAACTTCACTGAAGTACAAGCAAGCACATTAAATAATGCCATGAAAACTAAAAATTTATTTTTACATCTATGCCTCGATATGTGATGTGTTTACTTCAGAACAAGTTAAATAGCAAGGTTTAGTGGAACAAAGTGGCAGTATATTGTGAAGTGTCCTTGGATCTATGTTATTAAAGTTAATAACCACCCCTCCTCAATTTTATATAATGCAAATGATAATTTTACTTGGAAAATAATAGGCGATAGGAAAACAGAGGGAGAAATCATTTCCACCCCAGCAGCCTGCAGAGCAACCACACAGTTAAACTTCAGAGTGAGAAATCTAGGCTTGAAGAACTGACACTCAAAAGTGCAGTAATGGGATGTTTAAACACGTTAGCACTATGCTGTTCCTCCATATTCTTCATAAGCACTACATTATGTTCAGCTCCTGTGGGTCTGTGTAAGACAGTAGCTTTCATAGGGACAGGTCATAAATACTGCCCAGCTGTTCTAAGCTTTACTGAGGTTGTGGGTAATTGTGTGAAGCTTAAAAATATATTGGTAGCATGACCCCATGCCCCTGTGAGCGCCACATGAAGAGAAAGTCATGAGTACAGAAAGTTTCCATTTTATTTGAGGGTCATATAGGACAGAAAGGAACAACATTGAGCCCCTTGGCATGTACGATGATCTAAAAACTATTTTCCAGAGCCCACGTTGACTACGGGGGAAGGAAGTTACACTTCTGCCTCTTCTGAAAAGCTGATTAGCACATGTGAATTTTTTTCTCTTTTCATTTAACCTGAGATATCTGGTAACTGAAAGGTGAGCTGTAAGTTAATGAAGCAGGTTCAGATCCTCTTGGATTTCCCAAGTGTCTCAATCAGGCAGTCATTATTCTCAAATGGAAGCTAAATAGTGCTGGCATCTCAGGAAAAACTGTTATGGTGGTGGAAAAAGAAGGAAAATGGAAAGTACAGCTTTGTCCCCTCCTTCTGAGATGAGTATGTCAGCTGGGGTCTGCAACTCTGGGACCAGATCTCCCAGCGCTCTGCTGCGAGCACCAGACCATGCACCTGCCCTTCCAGATTGTCAGTTATAATCTCAGTAGTATTCAGATTTTGAATAATTAGGTTGTAATTTTGTCTAAGTTAGTACACTTAGATGTCCTACAAGCACTCTCCTGTTCTCATAGAAGGAAATGACCTCAGCTCAAAGAAGAGTTTAAATAGTGAAGTGTTTACTGAGTGCCTTCATTCCCACCCACTGGCTGGCCTGGTGAAGATCCAGTGTATGTGCTGGGCACCTATCCATCACGTTCCTAGGGATCTACAGCAGGGTAGACAGCCAACAAAAATGGAAAAAGGAGAATCAAACCAACATGATTCTGAGTCACCCAATAGCAAAGAAAAACTGTAACTTTAAAAACAGAATAAATTGCGTAAAAGTGTGTATATGTATATATACATGAATGGAGGTACACACATGCACACACATTTCTGCTGTTAACTTGTGTGATGCTTCCCCTGCTGTGATAAAATCCAAGAAAGCCAATTTTCCAGAGGGAACGCTTGTGATTACAGCACTAACTCCTCACACAGGATTTTCTCTCAAGAGGGACAGCTACTCAGCAGTTCCTGCATGGAATAATCCCCTGCTGGAAGGAAAGCAGGAGCAGCTGAGGCTGTACGCAAAGGATGTGTCCCACAAACACAAACAGACATTAATCAGACAGAGACTGAAACTAAGCTAGAGCCACACCTTCAGAGAGTAATGGTTGGGGATCCCCAAGCTGGTGGGTATTTGACGCATCAGAACTCTGACTCCACTTTCGAAAAATCTTTTGTTGCCAAAAAAATGTGATTTTCTTTAATTATTTGTGATTGGTAATATGCTTTTTAGTTTTTATTTTATTTTGTTTTCTTTATCTTCAGTTTTTCACATACTTTAATTGAAATCTAATTATATCACATTCCCCTTGCCCTTTGTTCACTCCAGCCTCTCTTATATCACTTAATTCCAACTCCTTACATGTTCCCCTGCTTAAAGTAATAGTCTCTTCTTCCCTTAGCATTATTGTTATATACATACACATATATACACACACACATATATGTATACACATACACTGCCCATTCACACATGCACACACTTATATATGTAGACACACACTACATATACACACATGCACACACTGATATATGTACACACACTGCACATATACACGTGAACACACTTATATATGTACACACACACACTGCACATACACACATGCACACACTTATATATATATACACACACACTCATGTCTCCTGCTGACTTTACTGGCTTACTTTTGCAAATATTGAGGAGGAGTCATATGCACTGTTCTGCCTTTTTCAAATCCTCCAGAAAGGACAGTTTTGTAACAGTAAATGTTCTGTCGGAGTTTAATAGATTTTTTCCATGACTTTGATTTCCCTTGGTAAATATATCATTGGCTGAATTAGCAACATTTTAATGAGATTTGATAAGAAGAATGTGTTGTGAAAGAAGGTGGCTTTCTGTAAACATGGTTGTTTAAAAGCAAGGAAATGGTGACTGCAGTTGTAAACACATGTAATATTTCTCCCAAGTAAGGAATTACGATGCAATGCTTTTCTCAACAGAGCAAAGACAAAGGCTAAGGTTGTAATAAAAATTAATGAATTGCCAAAATATCGGTCATGAAATAACTGCAGAAAATGTACACAGTACTGGAATGGCCTCTATATTTCCAAGGGCTATATACTTTAAACAATTAGTAAAGTAAGAAGGAGAAACCAGAACTTCAAGGAATTTCCATGAACCTATTGGGGGCATTGTTAGAAAGGTTCTTAGGCAAAATGTCTAGCTTCAAGCACAAATCTATTCCAACAAGGATACTAAAGGGCATAGCAGAAAAATAAATGGCAGTCTAACAATGTGGTTTGGAAAGGTCTTTATAATTTATCTTCTCCCAGTTGTGAGTAACAGCTTCTCTATTTGTTACTCTGAAATTATATTTTGGGATAATGGTATAATCTATTAATCTTTCCCATTTTTTGTATATGCGTGTTGTTGTTTTTGTTGTTGTTGTTTTGAGGCAGTCTCACTATGTAACCCTGAATGAACTGGAAATCAGTATATAGACCAGGCTGTCCCAGACTTGCAGTGGTCTCGTGGCCTCTACTTCATTAGTACTGGATTATTTAGGTGTTGCTTGTACATTTGTTTGTTTTATGTTCATGGTAAGATAGTAGTATACTCAGAATGAATGTGGCAGAAAACGTCATTAACTGGAAAGCTCATTGAAGGGAATTCAAGGACAGAGACTTGCTTCACCATCCTTACCATTTTATGTGTCTGATTCTACTTTTAAAAATTGTTTCCTTTATAGAAGGAGGTGCCTTGATTGTATACTTCTGACCCCCAGATAGAAACTGAGAACACCTTCTGGGATCTAAAACTCAGATGTCTAACTAGTTCAAACAGATAGGATTAATTTCCCCAGTCCTTCTTTCACAACAACAGCTAGGAATATGACTTTGGAAGGACAAAACATTTCTGATTGTCAACTTGTATATGTGAATATCACTCAAAAGTCTTGTACTAGGGACCTAGGCAGAGAAATATCATGCATACATCTGAGTATTAAATTAAATAGCATATATAAACCACTTGAAGGGAATGCAGATGCTATTAAAATGAAGCCATAGTTAGTTTTAAAAGCACCAACATAACTATAGTGCTGGTTGTGGCATAAGGTAATAAGAATTGGATGATGCCATGAGAGTTAGAAAATTTGAGGATTACACTGACTCTATGGCAGCGTATTTTTATGTAGAGATTTACATATTGTTATCTGAATGCACTTGACTTTTCCTTAAGTTCCATGATATGTGTATCAAGGAAATTTCACTAAGGACAGTGTACCAGGTAAGGGCAGCCTTCTATGGAAGCTATTTAAAAGCAAATTAAATCATTATAGGTTAAATACTTTAAATGTACAGATACATACAAATATGATTAAGTTACTTGTGTATTGGCTTTATCTTGGGCTTAATTGGTGAGAAAACAGATGGCTATGTTTAGGTGTATTTACTAAGACAGCTAAGAAGCGAAGGATGGTTCCTTCTAGAGAGGCTGTGTCCTACTCTACAGGGTCCAGGTTTTGCAGTGTCTAAGTGAGCTGTTTTTGAAATGTCAGCTTGGTTGTCAGGTTCCATTCACATTTGTCTGGCCTGCTTCAACTAAGCCCTTTTCTTCTTCATATAGCAAAACAATTACAAATGCCCCCTGATTTCTTATGCTAACACAACTTTATCAAGTGGAAGAAGAAAACTTGAGCAGGGTGTTTGTTCTCTCCTTGCATTGATTGCTTTTGATACTTGACATATTTACTATATAATAAGTTATAATTATAAGATACCTCTATGATGATAAATCTCTACTACAGCAAATTAAGTCTATGCATTAAGCCATTTTTACACATCAATATCCCATTCAAAGTTTAACTCAGTTCTTTGAAATTGAAGCATCAAACCACAGTGGGTCAGAGTTTCATACCTTGACGTAAAGATCTGCAAAATAAACCAACATTTTTCTTTTCACTTTCTTTTTATTTAGATTTGTCTTCTTCCTTCTGGAAGAGAGTCTCTCCCAATAATGCCACAATAGTCCTCTGTGTACACAGGGAAATGCCTTAAGTATAAAGTCATGTAGGAGAGATTAATTTAAATAGATTTTAAAGAGAACCATTATCATTTCAAGGGAAAACATACTTGAGAAAATGCGTATTTTCGGTAGGGTACCACTGTCTATTGTCAACATCTCTTCATCTCTATCAAGAGGATGGGATCTCTCAGCCTCCCATGACGGGAGAGCAGCAATACTGCAACTTTTCTAGGTAATCTGCCCATTTCCCAAACTCATTTGAAGTTGCATAGGGAACATGAGATTCCTTTTTGGAAAATGAACTAGAAACATTAATCATATGTGCCATTTAGATTGAGGATATCAGAGCACATGTGTCTCTACAAGTCTGTCACTCCCATAATGATGACCTTGAATTCATATATCCGGGTGGAACACTACAAAAGTTTAATATTATGAACCTTGAAGGCATAGAAGAAAAGAGAATTTAATTTTATTAATATGAACTAATCACGATGGAGGAACATGTTTAGTTTGCTCAACTTCTATTATTTTGAGCTTCAGATTTTATTACCATGTATTCTAGTTTACCCTTTAATGAAACACCCATTAAACACTTGTTCTTAAAAAAAGATAAAAGATAAAAGATAAAAAAAATTTATTTGACATTTCCTTCACTCCTCATTTTTCTACACTTTATAGAAAATATTGAAGATAAAAATGAGTTCTCTTGCTATTATATTTATACATTCAATAAATATTATGCAACATGGAATAGTTCAAACTATTAAAAAAATTTTCAGTGGTCAACAACCCCTAGATAGTCATAGAGGTCAGAAGTAGCCATATTTAATATAGCTGCAAAACTCTATTTTCAGGGAATCTTATCCATAGTTTCATAATTCATCATTAACAACAATTAAATAGTGACTTATGCTCATTAAGCAAATATTATTTTAATACAATTTTAATGAGAAAAGATTTTGTATATGATAGCAATATCCATTTTGACATCTTATACCAAGGGGCCAATTAACTGTAGAAAAGAAACATAAAACTTGCAACACCTAATTATTTCAATAGCTTAAGTAATTTGTTCAAATCACATAAAATTTTTCATATGTTATAAAAAAAGTATGTGTCTTTTATCAGATTATGAAATAGAATTCAGCTGTCCTTTGTTAATATATTAAATGTCTAGATAATTTTGGGTCAGATTATATCTGAGGAAACAGCACATGAAGTGGGGCAAATAAGGGATCTGATTTTATAACAAAACCAGAAACACATAACCTGATAGAAAAGAAAGTATGGAATAGCTTTGGACTCATTGGCACAGGAAACTTCCTGAACAGAACAATGTTAAACAGCACTGGGCACTAATTTCAGCAATTATTAAATAGGACTTTGTAAAACTGAAAAGCTTCTGTAAGACAAAAGAAACTGTCATTAGGACAAAGAGACATGCTACAGAATTGGAAAAGATTTTTTTTTTACCAACTTCACATCCAATAGAGGATTAATATCCAAAATAAATAAATAACTCAAGGAACTAGATATCACAAAACCAAGTAACCCAAATGAAAATGGAGTACAGATCTAAACAGAATGTTTTCAATAGAGGAAACTCAAGTGGCCAAGGCACACTTAAAGAAATGCTCAACACACTTAGCCATCAGAGAAATGCACATCAAAACTGCTTTGAGATTCCATTTTACAGCTGTCAGAATAGCTAAGATTCAAAACACAAGTGAGAAGTCATGCTGGGGAGACTATAGAATAAGGGGAACACTAGCCCATTATGTGTGGGAATGCAAATTTGTACAGCTACTGTTAATATGGTGATTCCTCAGAAAACTGGGAAGTGATCTACCTCAAGTTATATACCCAGATGTACAATTCTTGGTCATATATGCAAAGGGTTCTACATTCTACCACAAGGACACTTTCTCAACTGTGCTCATTGCTGCTCTTCATATTAGGCAGAAACTAGAAACAATCTAGATGTCTCTCAACAAAAATGGATAAAGAAAACATGATACCTTACACAATAGAGTATTACTCATCTGTTAAAAATTTATAGGTAAATGGATGGAACTAGAAAAAAAATCATCCTGAGTAAGGTAACCCAGATCCAGAAAAAAATTATTTGTATTGACTTATATGTGAATATTAGCTATTAAATAAATAATAGCCAAGGTATAGTCCACAGACCCAGACAGGTTAGGTATAGAGAGGCATGTGGATCTCCCTGGGAGGGGGAAATAGAATAGATTTTATCGGTGGACTGGGGGTGGGTGGGGAAGGAATGGGAGGATGGGGGATAGATAGGGTTGAGAGGGAGAATTCAGAGAGAGACAGCTGTAAGTGAGAGGTGCTATTTGAGGGGTGCTATGGAAACTTAGTGGAGTCAAAACTTCCTAAAATATATGAAGGTAATTCTAATGAAGTCTCCAAGTAATGGTGTAGACTTCGTTCCAACTAACTATCTCTTGTCACCAAATGAAACTTCCAACATCAGGACTGGGTTACATCCAATTGAATTGTTGGCTAAAGGGGTCCCATGGAAATATTGAAAGAACTCAGACTGTTGCCAAGAAAGTAGGCTGCTCTCCTCAAATTGACAGCAAGGCCTCATTGCTGAAGACAGCACCCACATAGCACATTGAACTGGTGCCTATAAAGAACCTACAACCCTATGTTCTAGTGTCTTTGATATGGGAAGTAACTTTTCAGGCTACCAAAAAAAGAAATATAAACACCATTCCAGCCACAAAAACTATGATTTACAATGTTGTTCTGCCTGTGTTTTATTTTAACCTAGGTCTCTGGGTTATCTAGACTATCTATCTAGTCTTCATATAACATAATATGACAAACAAGACACTTTGCTAGAGACCAAAGAATGTTTATAGTAAGTATGCAAGAGTTCAATTGTAACAGAAGGAACCCAGGCTCTTTCCGATAAAGAGAAATTCATAGTCACTTGGTCATCTATACCATTAAGATACTGATCAGTTTGCCTTCCCTTGAGGTCATGAGAAGTAGAGATACTCGTCCTTCAGCTGACTGAGAACATCTGCAAGTTGAGCAAGAATATGTGGAAAGCCCTGTATAACCAAGAGTATTAAGTGGATGTCCTGTGGAACAGAAACAGCCGTGAGTGGCCAGGGTAGCTGTGGTGGTTTCTGTAGATGGAACTGAAGTGCTCTCCCAGTATCAGAAGCTATATTAGAGTGTTCCTGGCAGCCCTGAGGTTTTTAATGCAGCTAAGGCTCTTGTGGCTTAGCTCATGGTATAAGTGGATGGTAAGAAACTCTATAGTATTCATGAAAGCAGAACTGAAGCTGAGGTTACTGTTTTCTGGTGGAACTTCCAGAGTGCCATCAAGATTGCTTATAGCCTTTCAGACTTGAGAACTATGGAGACAATAAATGTCCTTTCCTATCTAAACTCCACTTCTGTTAGGCCTGATGCAATTAATTAGCCCTGCTTTGAGCAGTTCCCACTGTGGTATTGGGGACATCATGACAGTTACCAATCAAGTAGCTGACTTCCTTGATCCTGGAAACCTTGGTCATTAAAAGGAATGGGAAGAGTGTTTGTGACAAATATCTAGCATAGAATTAATATTTCTTCTCCAGAAAACACTGGTTGGCAGCAAATGACCTTATGAAAGTGTGCGATCCACTGTGGTAAAGCCAAGGGAAATTCAAATTCAGTCATTAGAAAGAGGGCTGCAGAATTACCCAGCATCAGAAACCAGTCGACCTGTTCAAATGCGCCTGGAAGGTGGGTGAAGATTGAGGGAAGAGACAGACAAGAGACAGAAGATAGAGTCGGGAGGGCATCCAGTGAATACTACATCCCCCAAATTTATTTCTTATAACCCTTATGTACCACAAGCAAAAAGCAGAGGGCAAAAGACTTCCTATCCATGATACAAGGGACAAATGAGTGTAATTACTTCCTTAATTCTCAAAGTATCCAGTAACCACACCTTAGATCACATATCCCATTATATGTCTTGAGGATCAGGACATCTAGTAACCACACTTTAGGTCCAATATCCAGTAAGCTGCCTGAACTACACAGTAAAATCCTATGGAGGGGGCTGGGTGGGGAATATAAAAATATCTCCAGAAACCAAATAAACATACAAACTGTCAGAAATACTGGAACTAATGTACAAATAAAAGAAATAGACCATATTGAAAATTAGAAAGACAGCAGATTTCATATTTTCCTCATCAGTAGTTATTGAAAATGTGAATAGATTGACATCTCCAATAAAACAGAATTTTAAATAAGAATCATTTATACCCAACTGCATGTTTTTCATAGAAGATCTATGAACATAAATTGAAAAGTAAATTTAAGGGAAAAGATATTTTAATTAAATAGTTAATCAATAAAAATAGAAATGGCTATATTAATATTGGACAAAACAAACGTTAATGTTGTTAAAAGGTAAAAAGAAGTAAACCTACCATAGTCTGCTACAGAAACTCTGATCTAGACATCCACAATGGACTTTGCTGAAGGAAAGTGTTCCAATAAGTCTTCTTCTCTCTACTTACACAACCATATGTTAGTAGGCAGTTGTATACATGGTTTGACTATGGTTTGTCCCTGTTGAAGCTTATGTTGAAGCCTAATTCTCATTGTCAGGTATTAAAACACAGAAAATTAATCTAACTATAATGTATATGGGTAGAAGGGGATGGTCCTGACGATTCTGAGTAGGTAAAGCCGTCACTGTGACATTCCTATGATTGATTACAGGATTACGGGATTCCTGCATCTTACCATGTGATGCCCTTTGTGATCTGGGGATCCTGCCAATGAGAATGCCATCACCAGATGTTGCACCTTGGCCTTAAATCAGAACTAATCTAAGTCAAAATAAACCTCTTCTCTTTGTGATTTACCAGCATGTTGTGGTGGGCTCTTAGTAAGAGGAAATATATGTTATATGAGAGATGGGGGGCAGTCAGAAAGTGGAATAATCATGACCAAGCAAAATCCATCAATGCAGATTTGTAGATGAAAAAAGAAAGAGGAAAAGACCACTAAATCTGAAGATGGACCCACGGACAGCAGCCTAGCTGTCTGGCTGCATTCCATTTTCACCACCCCGTATTCCACCTGCCCACCTACCAGACCCTTAAATCAGTCTTCAGAGCATTTTACTCAGTCTCAAATCCCATTACACTGATAATTATCAGATAAGTAAAGTTACTTAAGACAAAATAAAACAAAAACTTGTAACTGATAGGTCTATTTACAGCCTATGAGATAAATTTACAGAAAAAAGAATAACTTTTCAAAATGATAATGCCTTCAAATTAAAATAACTAATAACTATATTGAAACTGAAAGCCAGTCCCTTGTTCCTTTACTAGGGTACAAAACACACAGGTATCATCAGTCATTATTTGCCACTGCTGGCACCACATAGTCGTCATTACTATCAATTTCTCACTCAAGATTGAAGAGCAGTCATAATAGCTCATCACAAGAGAACTGAGTCAAAAGGCAGAAGTTCCCTGAACTGAATCTATCTTCTGAACAGCCCAACATATCTTTTGCTAGTCTATAATTTACTCCCAACTTTAGAGGAGAGAACACCACAGCTCAAAATTAAGAAAGAGCCGACCAAGTGTCCAGAGTAAGAAGGATTTGGGGGGAGCTTTCACTAGAGATTGCTGCAGGTGCAAGGGTAAAACAATGACCTCAGAGCTCTAGGGCCTGGGAAATTTTCTGTTTTAAAATAATTCCCTGAAAGAATGAATCTCCAGATACCATTCAGATATGTCTTGTCCCAAGAAGTCTAGTTGTATGACCTTGAGCATGCACTTAAGTTTTCAGTGCCCTTGATATTTTCACATACAAAATGATAAGACTCATTATTATTGCACAGTGATGTAAAATATGATTTTAAAAAAGGATGCTTGCTAATAGGTGCCTGGTCATTGTTATATCAGAGGTTGCAGCTTTCCTGAGCTCTCCCTGGATTGTTCCTTTCAGTGATCTACCTGCCTTTGAGCAGTCCACGTAACTGTAACTGAGCCTTCACTCATACTCCTGTAAGAAACCCCAATTTGCTCTCTGTTTCCATAAATTGGCTTAAGTAGAATCATCTCTTTGACCTATTGCCAGTGCCTTACACTGAGTGCAGAGATATTTGTTTAGTTCACCCCAAAAAAGTTCCATGACACAATTAGTGTACAAGCCTAAGGAACCAAAGACAAGTTGATACTTAAGCATTAGGGGTTTTGGTGTGCCAATCATGCCTAAGCAAATTGCCTGATTTTCTTCATGCTTTAACTTGCCTGTGGTGGTTTGAATAAAAATGCCCCCCATAGGCCCACAGGGAGTTGCACTATTAAGAGATGTGGCCTTGTTGGAGTAGGTGTGGCCTTTTTGGAGGAAGTGTGCCACTGGAGGTGAGCATTGAGGTTTTAGGAACTGAAACCAGGCCCAGTATCTCTTCTGGCTGCCTCTAGCTGCCTGCTGATCCAGATGTAGAACTTTTGGCTGCTTCTCCAGCATCATGTCTACCTGCTGAGTGCCATGCTTCCTGCCACAATTATAATGGCATAAACCTTTGAATTGTAAGAAAGACTCAATTAAACACTTTCCTGTATAGATTGCTGTGGGCATGGTGTCTCTCCACATCAATAAAAATTCCCAACTAAGATATCACCAAAATGTTTAATTAATCATGAGCCTAATGACATTTTCTGTTACTCCTTAAATTAGTTACTTTTCTGCTGCTGTGATAAAATGTAGACCAAAATAAACTGTGATAAACTGTAGGCCAAAATAATTCATTTATGAATTAGGGACAGTTTATTTTGGCCTACGGTTCCAGAGGGAGAGTCCACAACATCAGCAGGCAACTTGAGCAGGAGACAGAGATATCATACATTCAACTGCAAACACTAAGCAGCTCTGGTTAACTGCAAGTGGGTGAACAGTGATAAGTTCTTTTTTTTATTTTATTTATTTATTTTTTCCATACATTGTTTTGTTTTATTTTTTCCATTCAAGAACATAATTAAAGAAATAAATTTTTTTTTCCTTTCTTCCCCTTCTCCCGGTCCCCTCCCACTACCCCCCCACCCCTCCTCCCTCCCCCTTCTTCCTTGAAAGAGGGCATGGTGCCCTGCCCTGTTGGAAGTCCAAGGCCCACCCCATCCCTCCTGGCC
>PVIU01031191.1:0-15148 GCA_004026605.1 Ondatra zibethicus
ACACCAGAAACTGAAAGATCTCCCATGCTCTTGAGTAGATAGAATTAACACAGTAAAAATGGCAATCTTACCAAAAGCAATCTACAGATGCAATGCAATGCCCATCAAAATCCCAGCAAAATTCTTCACAGACCTAGAAGGAACAGTACTCCACTTCATAAGGAAAAGCAAAAAACCCAGGATAGCCAAAACAATCCTGTACAATAAAGGAACTTCTGGAGGCATCACAATTCCTGACTTCAAACTCTACTACAGAGCTACAGTACTGAAAACAGCCTGGTACTGGCATATAAACAGACAGGAGGACCAATGGAGCTGAATCAATGACCCAGATATTAATTCACACAGTATGAATACCTGATTTTTGACAAAGAAGCAAAAAAAAAATCAAATGGAAAAAAGAAAGCATCTTTAACATATGGTGCTGGCATAACCAGATATTAACAAGTAGAAGAATGAAAATAAATCCATGTCTATCATCATGCACAAAACTCAAGTCCAAATGGATCAAAGACCTCAACATAAAGCCAGCCACACTGAACCTCATAGAAAAGAAAGTAAGAAATATACTTGAACACATTGACACAGGAGACTACTTCCTAAATATAACCCCAATAGCACAAACGCTGAGAGAAACAATAAAATGGATCTCCTGAAACTAAAAAGCTGTGTAAAGAAAAGAACACGGTCAACAAGACAAAATGACAGCCTACAGAATGGGAAAAGATCTTCACTAACCCCATATCAGACAGAGGATTGATCTCCAAAATATACAAAGAACTCAAGAAATTGGCCATCAAAAGAACAAATAATCCAATTTAAAAAATAGAGTACAGATCTAAACAGAGAACTCTCAATGGAAGAATCTAAAATGGCTCATGGACACTTCAGGAAATGTTCAACATCCTTAGCCATCAGAGAAATGCAAATCAAAATAGCTCTGACATTCTATCTTACACCTGTAAGAATGGCCATAATCAAAAACACTGATGACAGCTTATGCTGGAAAGATTGTGGTGTTAAAGGAACACTTCCGCATTGCTGGTGGGAGTGCAAATTTGTACAGCCTCTTTGGATATCAATATGGCAATTTCTCAGAAAATTAGGATACAACCTTCCTCAAGACCCAGCAATATAACTTTTGTGTATATACCCAAAGGATACTCAGTCATACCACAAGGAAATGTGCTCAACTATGTTCGTTGCAGCATTGTTTGTCATAGCCAGAACCTGGAAACAACCTAAATGCCCCAAAACTGAAGAACGAATAAACAAAATGTGGTACATTTATCAATGGAGTAGTACACAGCAGAAAAAAATAATGACATCTTGAAGATTGTGGGCAAATGGATGGATCTAGAAAACATCATATTAAATGAGGTAACCCAAACCCAGAAAGCCAAATATCATATTACTCACTTATAAGTTGCTTTTAGATATAAAACAAAGAAAACCAGCCTATAATTCACAACCCCAGAGAACCCAGACAACAATGAGGACCCTATATGGATCCTATATGAAACATATATGGATCTAAATCTACATGGGAAGTAGAAAAAGACAAGATCTCCTGGGTAAATTAGGATCATGGGAACTATGAGAGACAGTTGGAGGGGAGTGGGGAGAAAGGGATGGGAGCAGAGAAAAATATATAGCTCAATAAGTGAAGTAAAAAAAGATTGGTGACAAAAAAACTGCAGGATGTTGGGACAGCTACTGCTCTAGAACTTTATGGAGAAGGAAAATCAGTTTCAGACTTTTAATTTTCATAACTGGTTGCCCTTGTGTGAAGCTTCAGTGGTTAGTACGATGACCATAGGAAACTGACTTTCTCTGAGTGTATCGGTGGATGCAGAAGTTCCCCTTGTGATATCAGACACCATGTGCTGTTAGATTAGAGAAAGGGGATATCTGCAGAGCCTGCACCCTAACACCGCTGACACTGTGAGGGAAAAGGCATTCTTACAGGGCCAGTGGCTTGCTTCAAAGACTGATCAGCTCCCAGACAGATGTTTGGACATGTAACTTGACAAGAGTGCATATAACAGAGTCTTAGAGACTTCTCCTCTTGCTGTAGAGAATACGTTGACAAAAGCACTGTGGGAGAAAAGGTTTACTTTGGCCCCCAATTCTAGAATACAGTCCATCATGGTGGGGAGTCCTTGCAGCAGGGCCTTCATACAGTTGCTCACATTGCATCCACTGTCAAGAAGCAGAGCATGATGAATACTTGATGTGGGAGTCCCCTCTGGATGCTGTGATTACCATTAATGATTAAAAAAACTGCTTTGGACCTATAGTCAGGCAGAGAACTTAGCTAGGCTGAGAAAACTAAACTGACTGCTGGGAGGAAGAAGGCAGAGTCAAGGAGAAGCCTTGGAGCCACTGCCAAAGACAGACATTCCTGAAACTTCGCTGGTAAGCCAAAAGCCTTGTGGTAAAATATAAAATAATAGAAATGGGTTAAATTAAGATGGAAAAGCTAGCCAATAAGAAGTTAGAGTTAATAGGTCAAGCAGTGATTTAATTAACATAGTTTATGTGTGATTATTTCTGGAGTCTGGGCAGCCAGGAAAACCAACAAACGGCCTCCTACAACAAATGTTTGCTTTTGCTCAGCTCACTTTCTTTTCTCCTTATAAGGAGATAAGACTATAGTCTTATCAGCCTAGGAAGTGATACCACCCACTGTAGGTGAGTCCTTCCCCTAAAGTTAATTAAGAAAATTCCTCACAGTCATGCTTAGAGGCTAATCTAGGTAATCCTTCACAAGCATGCTGGGAGGCTGGTCTTCTAGAAGATTCCAGATCCTGTCAAACTGACATCAACCATCCCATGTGCCTCTTCTGAACATGGGTATCACTAGGTTATGCTTGAGAAACTATCCTAGTCGTTTCAGACTAGCAGAGCTCAAGACCATGTGCAGGCTACACTCTCACAGCCACAGCAGCAGAGAAGATGCAGAGCTGCATGATGTAGCAGCACCGCTAGGCTGTTAGGAAGGAGAGCTAGCATCTTCACGTTGCCTTTTGCTTCCTGATGCTGAAGAGTAGGAGAAAAGCAATCACAGGAAATCTGGGTTGAGTCATTCCCATGCCTATTCCCTTGGGTTAGAGTTATAACAGAACATTGCAGTAAGAACTATGAACTCAATCTTCTCTCATCTACTCTAATGATATAAACATTCATTAATTAAAAAGATAGGGCTTAAATGCTACCAATAAAAGCATTAAATCCAGAAACTGTCTAAGATACACACTCAAGTGGCAGGCTCTAGGTTCATTTAGAAAGACAGGTTTCAACTGGGGACTGCTAGAGTTTGTGTTGCAACATTAAGTAAGTTATAGGAAGGTGGTTCCTGTAAACAGGAAACGTAACTCCCTCTCTAAAGGGATTAAATGTGGAACTGGATGTGCCATTCAAATGAACAGTACCTTCCTAGGTTATGCAAGATGTAGACAAATCATATTGAAGGAGATGAAGGGAAGTTTCCAGATGGTGGGGAAAAACAAGAAGCAATCTTCCATTCTTTTCAGTTAATTTACTTTTATAAAAATACATTTAGTGGTGTCTAAAATTTGCTAGGACATGGTAGACTGTGGTGTGATGGTAGTTTTAATTGTCAGGTTGACTTGGTTTAGAATCACATGGGAAGGGAGTCTCCATGAGGGACTGTCTACACTAAGCTGGACCGTAGGTGTGTTTTGAAAGGATTATCTTGATTATTGGGAAGACCTGCCCACTGTGGACTGCTCCATTCCCTCGACAGGATATCTTTGCTTGTGTAAGGCTGGAGAGGGTGAGCCAAGCACTCCCATGCACTCAACCCATTGCTCTTTACTGCAGATGCAGTGTGTGATGTGATTTAGCTCCTTTCAGTTCTTGCTGCCTGGACTTCCTTGCAATGATGAACTGAATTATAAACTTAATAAATCCTTTATTTCTCTAAATTGCCTATGCTAAGGCCTTTATTACAGCAACAGGAAGCTAAATTAAGATAGCAATTGGCATCAGAAATGGGGTCATTGCTGTAACAACCCTGACTACTCTGCATATTAGGTTTTCAGAATTGCTTTGTGGGAGGAATGAGGAATAGTTTGGAACTTTAGGCCAGAAAAGTCATTGCATGATGCAAGCAGAGATCAATAGGTTAGATGTTCTAGTGGGCATTAAGAAGAAAGGATTCAGAGAGGAGCATGAATAACCAAACCTTGCTCTGTCAGTAACTGGCCTGCGACCATTCAGATGAGATTGGTACAGAAATGGTGCTTCATTCTTCACATGTCCTGAGAATGTGAGTGAATTTGGATTGAATAATAACAGACTGATTTGTTAGATGAAGAAAAGGTGTGTAACTAAGATTATAAAGCTTTGGGCAAGGAGAGTACAGACAACAAAGCAACAGTGACAAAGATATTAATGTCAGTTAGGGGAACCTGATGCTTCTCACCAGGGCAGTGGGGGAGTAGTCCCCAGGCAGCACACAGAAGCCATTTACAGCTGCGATTGCTAGGGCTGGGCTACATCTCCCACTGGTAGACCTTCTCAACAGCAGCCATATGGCATTGGTTTTGAAGACAGAAAAGATGCAAGACTGAAGGAGTTATGGAGAGGAACTAAAGCCCGGCACTGCATATAAGGACTGGAGTCAGGATAGAGAGCCCTTTACAGCCCGGCACTGTGTCAGGACTGGAGTCAGGATAGAGAGCCCTTTATAGCCCGGCACCATGTGTCAGGACTGGAGTCAGGACAGAGAGCCCTTTATAGCCCCGCACTGTATATAAGGACTGGAGTCAGGATAGAGAGCCCTTTATAGCCCGGCACTGTATATAAGGACTGGAGTCAGGATAGAGAGCCCTTTATAGCCCGGCATTGTATATCAGGACTGGAGTCAGGATAGAGAGCCCTTTATAGCCCGGCACTGTGTGTCAGGACTGGAGTCAGGATAGAGAGCCCTTTATAGCCCGGCACTGTATATCAGGACTGGAGTCAGGACAGAGAGCCCTTTATGAGCTGCTTTGTGAAGCTGTGAAGGTGAAACAAGTCATAGGAGAGACCCCAGGATATGGGAGGTGCCAGGCGCATATGACATCTGCCAAGAAGACCTGTATATAAGGAGTGGACCTAACTCAAAAGAGAAGTTGTGTTGTTACAGGCAGCATGGCTAAAGGAAGGGGCTGCCCAAGCTTTCTTAGAACCAGCTGATAGCATTAGAGGCCCCAAAGCCTGGGCGTAGAGCTCAGGATCTCATGCTCACCCTGCTTAGTTTTGCTTTGGTGTCATTGTTTCTACCTGTTCTCTGCTTTTTCCTCTTTGGACTAAGAAAGTTTAAATTGTGCCATTATATGGCTGAAGTATGTGCCCTGCTCTTTTACTTTACATGAGGTCATAGTTAATGAAATTTTGGATTTTTAGTATAAGGATTTTGGAAGACTGTGGCGACTTTAAGAGTTACACAGTATTTTACTGTGTGAGACAAATGTGAGACTTGGGAGACAAGAGGTTATTGTTTAAGGTGACGTTTGTGTGTCAAGCAGACAAGGGGTAGAGTCATGGTGGCTGATTGTAATTGTCATTGTCCCAATCTAGAACCCACCTGGGGTTGTTAAGAGTGGGTTGGCTTGTGGGCAAATCTGTGGGGGATTTTCTTGTTTAGTAGGAAACCCCACCTGCTCACTGTGTGTGGCACCGTTTCCTGGGCAGTGGGTCCCAGGCCACATAAGAGAGCAGAGAGCACATGCCCTCTCTTCTTGGCTGTGGACGCCCAGGACAGGCTGCCGAAGTTGCTGCTGCCATGATGAACTTATGTGAACTTGGAGCCAAATAAACCCTTTCTCTTTTAAGTATTTTATCAGAGTATTCTATTGCAGCAACCGTACAATAAACTGAGACGCGTGGTCACAGCAGCTGAAGGAGGAGAGAGGATACAGCAACTGAAGGAGAGAGGATAAAATCTTAGTTGAGATCAGCTTGCCCTTTGTTCCTTCTCTTGTGCCTTAAATCTGCCCCCATTTAGGTGACATTGGGAAGGCTGAAGAATGGTGTAAGGATTGAAAGGACATTGTGCATTTCTAGATAAGAATCACAAAGCGCCAGAGTGAGGCAATTATGGAAAAGAGATGTAATGTTAGGGGATTCTGCCTGACAGAGAAGACATCGCTAAATATTGCCCCATCTCCATCTTTCTCTTTTTATGGCATTAGCTTCATTTTATGGCCCTCAAGGTACAAAAGTTTTCCCAGCATATTAAAGTATTCAAAAGACAGCTTTCATAGATTACAGAGTTTTCATAGTTGGTTGGAATTTGGAGTGTATTTAGTTTAACCTTCCAATCTTCTCCTTTTTAAGAGAAATAAAAGCTATTCCATCCACTGTTCCCCATTGGCTGTCTATGACTACTAAGAAGGATTGGCCAGGGGAGAGCATCTAAATGTCCAGCTGATAGCAGGCATGGCCACCATATTACTTGAGAACCTAATTATGTTTAAGAAAATGTTTCTCTCCTTCCTTTTTATGTGGTAATCCACCCGGGGTATGTAATATCATGGGTCATTCATAGAGAACAAGACACTCAACGATCAGATGATGAGTTATACCTGGGAGGCAAGAAGGGGCTGGCTCTCAGGAGACAAAGCACTGGTATCATTTGGTAGGCTCAGTACATGGAGTGAATCTTAGGAAAACAGCACCCAGTTTGGGTGTTATATTTTATCCTACTGGGCCCACTTGAAATTCAACTGCTGCTTGGTTTTAGCTAATTAGGAATGCTTTCCCGGTTCAACTACTTAGCAAAGTGTCCACTGGTATTTAAGCTGACACATCTATCAACTGTGAACTGCTGCTTCTGCATTCTGTGTGTGTGTGGGGGGGGTGTATTTCTGTGGGGACATATGTATATGTAGGAACACATTCACATGTGTGCATGAGAGGGAATGGAGGACAGAGGACAACCTCAAGTGCAGTTCCTCAGGCAGCACTGCCCACCTTGTTTTCTAAGACAGGGTCTCTCATTGGCCTAGGGTTTTCCCTAGGCTGGCTGGCCTTGGATCCTCAGGGAACTGCTATCTCTACTTCCAAGGGCTAGAAAGTCAAGGACAAGCTACCATGCCCAGCTGTCTTACGTGGGAGATCAAACAGGTCTTCACACTTGCATAGAAGCCCTTGAGCTGGTCTCACACGACCTGTTTATCGAGATGGGGATCTGTGATTCTATAATGACCAAGGTCCGCTGCTCTGCTTTCCCTTCTTCCAATGACAATTGACAATGAGATTGAGCTTCATACTGTAATGCATCCAGATCCGACAGACGGAGCACACATTTGTTACAAACTCACCAGGAAAAGAGGCCACAATTCATTAAAACTGATTTAGGAAAATCAAATAAATGTGGCATTTATTTTTCTAAACAACTTTAATACTTATAAATTAATAGCTATTATGTATTAATTATGATAAAACTATACAACTGATGACAGAAATTTCAATATAGGAAATATTTTGACAGAAATATTGAAGCTTTCATGTTATTCTATGTGATATCAGAAATAAATAGCTCATTTACATTTTTCTCTAAAAGTTACTTGAGTTGATAATTGTATAAATAAAGATTTATTTAAGAATAAATTATTAATTTACATCTAGAGTTTTCTTCTACTTATTGTTTATATACAGATTTTAAATTTCTTGTACAACTAGGCAGTGTATAAACAGCTAGGAAAACACATATGTGGGTGTGGTTTTCATATTTTATTTATTTTAATTTTACAGTGCTGGGGATCAAACTCAGGATATTATGCATGTTAGGCAAGTAATTTACCACAATGCTAAACCTCCATATCTTTAAAATATTAATGATAATACTTTTTTGCAAGAATAATGTCAAAATGTCACTTTAAAAAAATGAAGATGAAAGCCATTCACCTGGAAAAGAATAAAAACTGTAAGTGTCAGACTTCCACCAGAGCAGGTCCAAGGCAGTGACTTCCACAGGAGCAGGTACAAGGGAGAGACTACCAAGGGAGCAGGCCCAAAGCCAGAGCCCTCTGTGGGAACTGGTGCAAGCCAGGGACCTCCAAGGGAGCAGGACCAAACCAGGAACCTCAACAGGAGCAACCCTAAGCCAGGGACATCTGTGGGAATAGGTCTGAGCCAGCAACCTCCTCTGGAGCAAGCCTGAACCAGTGACCTCAGCTGGAGCAGGTCCAAGGCAAAGGCAGAGACCTACATGGGAGCAGGCTTGAGCCAGTGACCTCTGTTAGAGCAGGCCTGAGGCAACTACCTTCACAGGAGCAGATACAAGGGAGTCACTGCTGAAGGAGCAGGCCTGAGTCAGAGACCTCTGCCAGAGCAGGCCCAAGGCAGCAACCTCAGCAGGAGCATCCCCAAGCAAGCAACCTCTGTGGGAGCAGGACTGAATGATCCCCAGGATTGCAGAGCAACTCACAGGAATGCTGAACAATCTCCGGGAACACCTAATAACCTCTGGGGTGACTGGAACCATGACCCTGACTCATCATGAGAAACAACCATTAGAGCCTTGGATCCATTGGCACCTGGAAGACTGAATGAGAGAGCCCCAACTACACCAATCACAGGAAAATATGTGTAGACAAGGTAAGAACATACTCAACACCACAAAGAACAACACAAAACCAATAAAAAGTAGTGGCGCTACAACAGCAAGATGTGAACAACCAAATAGAGATGAAGCAGAAGAAAATGACCTAAAAAATAACTTTAGGAGAATGTTTGAGGCCCTTAAACAGGAAATGAAAATTTTCCTCAAAGACATGGAGGCAAAGACAAACAAAAATGGAAAGGAATCAACAATCCCTTTAAAGAAAACCAAGAAAAAGCAATCAAACATATGAAAGAAACTATTCAAGACTTGAAAACCAAAACAGAGACAATAAAGAAAACACAAGCTGAGGGAATTATAAAAATGGAAATTATAACATAACAATTAGGAACCACAAATGCAAGCATAAACAGCAGAATACAAGAGATGGAAGAGAGAATCTCAAGCACTGAAGACACAATAGAGGAAATAGACTCATCAGTCAAAGAAAACATTAAATCTAACAAAAATTTAAAATAAAATATCCAAGAAATATGGGACAGCATGAAAGGACCAAACTGAAGAATAATAGGGATAGAAGAAGTTCAACTCAAAAGCACATAAGTATATTTAACAAAATCATAGAAAAAAATTTTCCTACCTAGAGAAAGATATGGCTATGAAAATACAAAAAGCTTACAGAACACCAAATAAACTGGATAAAATAAAAAGTTCCCTCACCACATAATAATCAAAACACTAAGCATACAGAATAAAGAAAGAGTATTAAGAGTTGCAAAGGAAAAAGACCAAGTAACAAATAAAGGCAGATCTATCTGAATTACTCCTGACTTCTCATTGGAAACATTGAAAGGCAGAAGGTCCTGGTCAAATGTTACACAGACATTAAGAGATTATGGATGCCAGCCTAGACTACTATACTCAGCAAAACTTTCAATCATCATAGATGGACAAAACAAGATATTCCATGACAAAACCAGATTTAACCAATACCTAGCCACAAACCCAGTCCTACACAAATTACTAGAAGGAAAACTCCAACCCATGGAAGTTGGCTACATCCACAAAAATCAGAAAATAGATGATCTCACAGTAGCAAATCCCAAAGAAAGGAAAATACACACAATAACATCACCAACAACAAAAACTAAAATAAAAGGAGATAGCATTCAGTAGTCATTAATATCCCTTAATATAAATGGACTCAGCTCAACTATAAAATGACACAGGCTAACAGATTGGATATGAAAACAGAATCCATCCTTCTGCTGCATACAAGAAACACACCTCCACCTCAAAGACAGACATCGCCTCAGGGGAAAGGGTTGGGAAATAATTTTCAATCAAATGGACCTAAGAAACAAGCTGGTGTAGCTATCCTAATATCTAACAAAATAGACTTCAACTAAAATCATTCAAAAGAGACAAAGAAGGGCATTTCATATTAGTCACGGGAAAAATCCACCAAGAGGAAATCTCAATACTGAACATATATTCTCTGAATAAAATGGCACCCTCATATGTAAAAGAAACACTTCTAAAGCTTAAATCACATATTAAACCCCACACACTAATAGTGGGAGACTTCAACAACTTACTGGACAGGTCTGTCAGTCAGAAAATTAACAGAGAAATAAGGGAATTATCAGATGTTATGACTCAAATGGACTTAAACATCTATAAAACATTCCATCCAAACAGAAAGGAATATACTTTCTTCTCAGCACCTCATGGAACTTTTTCAAAAACTGGCCACATACTAGGTAACAAAACAAACCTCAACAGATACAAAAAATTGAAATAATCCCATCTATCTTATCAGATCACCATGGTCTAAAAATAGAAGTCAACAGCAATACTAATTTCAGAAAGCCCACATACACATGGAAATTAAACAGTGCTTACCTGAAGCATCAATGGGTCAAGAAAGAAATAAAAGAAGAAATTAAAGACTTTCTAAAATTCAATGAAAAGGACCATACAACATACCAAAATTTATGGGACACAGTGGAAGCCATGATAAGAGGAAAGTTCATAAGACTAAATGCCTACTTAAAAAAGCTGGAAAAATCCCACACTCGTGAATTAACAGAACATTTGAAAACTTTAGAACAAGAAGAATCAAACTAACTCAGGAGACTTAGATGGCAGGAAATGATCAAATTGAGAGCTGAATGTAGTAAGAGGAGCGGGACGTATTCCCAGTGCACGGCTAGCTTAACCTGAAATAACCACATGGAAATTGTATTAAGTAAATTACTGCCTGGCCCATTATATCTAGCCTCTTCTTGGCCAACTCTCACTCTTGATTTAACACATTTTTAATAATCTGTGTGTCACCACGAGGTTGTGGCTTACTGGGAAAGATTCAATGTGTCTGACTTGGCAGCTTTATGGCGGCGGCTCTCTCTCTGCCTTCTTCCCAGCATTCTGTTCTCTTTTCCCCACCTATCTAAGTCCTGCCCTATCAAAAGGCCAAGGCAGCTTATTTATTTAACCAATGAAAGCAACACAAATGCAGAAGGACCTCCTACACCATTTCCCCTTTTTCTGTTTAAGCAAAAAAGAAAGGCTTTCATTTTAACATAGTAAAATTAAATATAACAAAACAGTTATCAAGGAAGAATTACAGTTACCATATTTATATCTATTTCATCTTTTATCTTAACAAAGGAAAGCTATAACTACCCATTCTTCAACTCCATCAAAGACTCCGAAGGAAAAATAAACAAGAAGTAAGCAACTTCTAAAACTCTAGAAATGACAGAGACATATCGCTGCCTGTACAGTCACCCAAAGTTCTTCTGTACCATATGGGCATCCATCTTCAGCCTACAGGCCCATAGTATGCAGCAGACACTTCCATGAAGAAGGAAATTTTAAAGACAGTTCAGTCACTTTCTTTTATATCCTGCAGAATGTCTTGCAGACTCTTTCATGAAGCAGGAACCCCAAAGGATCATCTTACCTTTAGGCAAGTTCAGCAGTCATTTTTCTATGGGTCCTGCATGTCCAGTTAAGCAGTCCAGGCAAGAGCAGTTTCTTGCCCAAATGGCTAACCAACTCCATAAGGAGCCTCTTCAATACCCATATTCCTCTTGAAGTAGCTTGGTGCTGCCAGGAGCAGATGTGTCTTACTGTCATGAAAAGTCCTATGTTATTAAAACATTAAATGCCATATTCTGTAGTCTTTGAAAGATATGAAGAATGCCTATTCAATTGAAATACATATCTATATATCTAGAAAATCTAATTAACATGACTATAAACTTGACTATTATAGATGACTATCTATTAACCTATATTTCTTAATTATACATTACATTTTCAAATGAACTGCACAATCACAATACCTTAATCAAGATCAGAAATACACATACATATAACAAAATTGACCTTAAATTTATATCAATAAAGCAAAATTTAAACCAATGTAAATTATTCATATCTATATTCTATCCCCCTTTAAATGTAAAAGAACATTTATAAACAATATTTGGGAATATGGGTGCAGTTTTTTCTCCCCAAACTGCTTCGTGCTGAATGGGGGCGCTGTTTATCAGGTCTGTCATGGTGTATCCTGTGTGCCAGGTTCATCTCAGTTGGTAGTTGAGTCAAGTAATTTTCTGAAGGTGTTCACAGTGACCTTTCAGGAGGGCATGGTCTATCATACCATATTGGTCTAGAAGGAATCCACAGGGTCTCATCCTCTGTGAAAACAAAAGAAGAACCTCTTTTCCAAAGCATCATATCCTTAGACCCAAATTCTGAAGTCATAATACCTCTGTAATATACATGCTGGTTTGGCTCAGCAGCACACACAATGAAATGCCTCTCTGCAGTTAGCTCCTTCACAGTCAAAATATTTAAAGAAAACACAATAAAATACATGACCCAGACATTCTGTGAATTTTCCATTTTTACGTGGCTTATTTCTTTTAGTCTATGACTATCTGTACTCTGTCTCTTTAAAGACTTTTTTTAAGCATCTCTCTATACTCTTTATTTCTTTTTTCTTTTAAGCCTACTACATACCTTTATTCAACAGTGTGACCCATTTAGAGGTCTTTTATGTCTGAATCTGTCCTATTGCATTGTCCTTAATTTTCTACTGTCTTGAAGAGCTTTTAAAATGCTAAGCAACTTGGTTGCAGCTGTTCTGGATGTTGGCTCTACCTCTCTCCAATTTCAAAATGGTGGATGTACCATTTCTGCTAGCTCTGGGGCTGCCAGGCAGGAGCTGTGCTCAGCAGTCCAACCTGGAGAATGAGCATGCAACATATAAACACTTTTTATCTGAGTTACAGTCAAATCTGCTACACAGAGCACTGTGCAGTCTGGAAACATCTCTCTGTATGGTGGCAGAAATCTGCCATGCTCTCCCACCTGTGCACCCCTAGTAGGCATGATCGTGCTGCCTGCCCAGATAGGTGCCAAACCACA
The DNA here is from genome assembly GCA_004026605.1 of Ondatra zibethicus. Taxonomy (NCBI): domain Eukaryota; kingdom Metazoa; phylum Chordata; class Mammalia; order Rodentia; family Cricetidae; genus Ondatra; species Ondatra zibethicus. Next base: position 13,022 of record PVIU01031191.1, read on the forward strand.
GTCATGGTCTCAGTTACTTTGTTCCTGATCCCAAGCAGGCACACAAACATCTGGTCCCACAAAAGCCATTGAAATGCTTCATAGCCAGTGTTTGTGCTGACAGCACAGCCTAGGAAGCCGTGTTTTAAAACCGCCGTGGCTTTTTGTTATGGCTGCTGAGTCAGGAAATTCTCTCTGAAAGGAGCTATGGCACACCTCCAGCTGTGCTAAACTCTATATTTGTGTCTAGAATTCCTTTTTAAGCCCTCTCAGGTTTTACATGGAATTAGTCAGCCACGTTGGGCAACCAATCTGTTGTAAGAGGAGCAGGGCCATGTTCCCAGCGCACAGCTAGCTTAACCTGAAATAACCACACAGAAATTGTATTAATTAAATTACTGCCTGGCCCATCATATCTAGCCTCTTTTTGGCCAACTCTCACTCTTGATTGAACACATTTTTAGTAACATGAGGTCGTGATTACTGGGAAAGATTCAGTGTGTCTGACTTGGCAGCTTCATGGCGGCGGCTCTCTCTCTGCCTTCTTCCCAGCATTCTGTTCTTTTTTCCCCACCTATCTAAGTCCTGCCCTATCAAAAGGCCAAGGCAGATTCTTTATTTAACCAATGAAAGCAACACAAATGCAGAAGGACCTCCTACACCAGCTGAAATCAACAAAATAGAAACAAAGAAAATAATATAAAGAATCAATGAAAAAAAGAGTTGGTTTTTTGAGAAAATAAACAAAATAGACAAACCTTCATCCAAACTAACCAGAAGGCAGAGAGAGAATATCCAAATTAACAAAATCAGAAATGAAAAAGAGAACATAACAACAGACGCAGAGGAAATACAGAGGATCATCAGGTCATATTTCGAAAACCTGTAATCCACAAAATTGGAAAACTTATCCAGACAACTTTCTGGATAAATATCACTTACCAAAATTAAATCAAGACCAGATAAACAAATTAAATGAACCTATCACTGCTAAAGAAATAGAAATAGTCATCAAAAGTCTCCCAACCAAAAGAAAGCCCAGGGCCAGATGGTTTCAGCTTCGAATTCTACAAGATGTTCAAATTGTTACACACAGTAGTAACAGAAGGAACATTGTCAAACTCTTTTTATGAGGCTGCAATTACCCTGATATGCAAATCACATAAATACATTATTAAGAAAGAGAATTACAGACCAATCTCACTCATGAACATTGATGCAAAAATACTCAACAAAATACTGGCAAACTGAATCCAAGACCATCAGAAAAACCATCCACCATGATCAAGTAGGCTTCATCCCAGAGATGCAGGGATGGTTCAACATATAAAAATCTGTCAATAAATTCAACATACAAACAAACTTAAAAATAAAAACCACATGATCATCTCATTAGATGCTGAAATTGCCTTTGACAAAATGCATTATCCCTTCATGATAAAGGTCTTGGAGAGAACAGGGATTCAAGGAACATACCTAAACATAATAAAGGCAATATACAGCAAGCCAACAGCCAACATCAAACTAAATGGAAAGAAACTCACAGCAATCCCACTAAAATCAGGAACAAGTCAAGGTTGTTCACTCTCTCCATTTCTATTCAATATAGTTCTTGAGGGCCTAGGGAGAGCAATAAGACAACAAAGGAGATCAAGGGGATACAAATCGAAAAAGAAGAAGTCAAACTCTCACTATTTGCAGATAATATAAGTATAAGCAACCCCCAAATTCTACCAAGTAACTTCTACAACTCTTAAACACCTTCAGTAATGTAGTAGGATACAAGATTAACTCAAAAAATCAGTAGCATTCATGTACACAGATGATAAATGAGCTGAGAAAGAAATCAGAAAAACATCACCCTTCATAATAGCCACAAATAGCATAAAATATCTCAGGATAACTCTAACCAAACAAGTGGAAGACTTATATGACAAGAATTTTAAATATTTGAAGAAAGAAATTGAAGAAGACACCAGAAACTGAAAGATCTCCCATGCTCTTGAGTAGATAGAATTAACACAGTAAAAATGGCAATCTTACCAAAAGCAATCTACAGATGCAATGCAATGCCCATCAAAATCCCAGCAAAATTCTTCACAGACCTAGAAGGAACAGTACTCCACTTCATAAGGAAAAGCAAAAAAC
>PVIU01031192.1:0-15152 GCA_004026605.1 Ondatra zibethicus
AAAGCTGGGTAGTGAGATAGTGGGTTGTAGTATTGATTTTCATATCCATTTCATTGGATGGTCCTCCCTTCACCTCCAGATCCCCTTAAACCCCCGACCCTCCCTGCTTATGCCTTTCCGTCCCCAGATTGTGTTTCACTACTTTTATTTCATCTATAATAAACTCTACTTATACCCTAACACGTGTCCACCCCCAAAGGTCCGTTTTCTGTTTCCTGGCTTTCACTTTTCCTTCAAGAAGATTTCCCACAGTACGGTGGATGGCCCTACACTCAAGCACACATAGGCATAACTAACTGTACTTTGTTGGATGCCAAAGAGTAAAGACATGATTTGGGGATGGAGACTTATTAGGAAGGAGAGTGGAGAATTTGGAGGATGCGAATGATGGGTAGATATGATCATATTTCATTGTAGACATATATAAAAATTTCATAAATAAAGAAAAACTTAATCTTAAAATTTCTCAAAGACTTTGTTTTAGACAAGAATCATGAAAATAATTTTAAAACAGAACTCAGAAAATAAGTGTAAAAATATATTAATACAACTCAATTGATACAAAAAGCATTGCATTAGTACACTACAAAGAAAAGTTATAAAATATTCATAACATTTCTCTCAGTCAGTGGCCTTAAGGAAAAACAGTCTATATTGCAAAAAGTCAGTGCAGGTTCTTCAATAAAACTGAAGAAACATTTGTATGCATTACAGGAAGAGATGAAAGAAATCATATATTTTAAAATACTGTTTGTATTCTAAAATGCACTTGCATTTCAAGCTGTTCCCTGGGGTCCAGGCTTTCAGAACAGAAGGAGTTCTGCATTTTGAATAATGGACATTAGTTAGCCAAGGAATAGTAAACAAATTTGTCCATCATAGACAGGGTGAAGCCACATGGCTATGTAGCTCACAAAAGATACTTTTATGCAAAATGTTTTATTCTCACATGTATTTGAATGCCAGCGGGTTTGTTTGCTCTTATTTCTCAACCTATAAAATATAGCATGTTCTTTAACTGAATTAATTTTACTATGTTCCCCATCCATATACTACTACAGTAACCAAATAGAACATAGTTAAGTACACAGTTACTAAACCTTTACTGTCTGAATGGTATTTTGTTAAAGTAATATTGGCAATAAAGCATGCATAGAACACTAACTTTGTCTTAAAACTTAAGACTTCCAATGAGGAAATTAACATTTAATAAATCATATACACATGTACCTGTGCTTTATTTAAATTAATACTATACAGAATCATATTTAAATGGTTCTTCTAGTTATATAATTGGCATGGGACTCCCATCAATTGAAGAGATCTTCTTATATGTTAATGTTTGTCTCTAATGTTATCTCTAACAACTTCATATCTCCAGAAAGAAACAAGAAATGTGTTGTGTGTGTATATAATGTGTGTGTGTGTTCAAAATAAATTCCTCTTTCACAAAATACATAGCAACCATAATTTCACAGTTTTCTCTTTTTCCACTCTTCCTAACTCCCTGCTAACTCCCCTCTCTCTCAGATTCATTCTTCTTCAGGTTTCTCTTCAGAAAAGAATAGGCCTTTAAAAGATGACTGAGAAACAGGACAAAAAAAGATACAAGACAAGGCAAAAGCCCTCCTATCAAGACTGGGGAAGGCAGTCCAATACAAAGAAAAGAGTCTTAAGAGCAGTCAAAAGAGTCAGAGATAGATTCACTCCCACTGTTACGAATACCACCAAAACACCAAGCTAATAGTCATAAAATATTAGAGGACCTGGTGCAGACTGATGATTGCTGTTTTAGTCTCTGTGAGACCATGTGAGCCCTGCTTAGTTGATTCAGTGAATGGGTTGTATTCTTCTGGTGCCTTCCATCCCATTTGATTATCACACAACCCCATTCTGAGGGGTTTCACAATCTCCTTCAATTTATACTTTCTCTCTGCTTAATGTCTGACTATGGGTCTCTGCACGTACTCCCAAAGTCAATTTGCAGAAATCCCAAAGTCCACATCAAATTAATGAGGAACAAGACAAGGTTGTTCACTCCATATCTATTTAATCTAGTACTTGAGGTTTTAGCTAGAGCAATAAAACAATTGAAAGAGATCAAGAGGTATTGGCATTTTAAGAAATCCACTCAATGTTTGTTAAATTAAAATCAGCACTAGAACTCATACCTTGGATAATCTGCAAAGGAGGCTAAGTCAGCTCAGTATGCTTGCAGAAACTTTCACATTCATGTTTATTTTTCAACTATTCACTGCAGTGACAATATAGACCCAGTGAAAGTGCCAATCAATATACAAATAAATGAAGAAAATGTGATAATACATAAAAAGGAAACTTACTAAGCCATAAAGAAGAAAATTGTATCATTTTCAGAAAAATAAAAGAAATTGAGGACTTTCTTGGTAAGTAAAATAAGACAGACTCAGGAAGATAAATATCACATTTTCTCTCATATGCAGAATCTGTGATTTGTCTGTCTGTCTGTCTGTCTGTTGCCTCTCTGTGTATGTATTAAAGTGGAAAGGAAACAATGGGAAAGGAGAGCCAAAAATAATATAACATGAAAGATAACTTTTTAAAAAATAAAGTAGTGAAAAATAGAAAAAAACATCCACAGTGAAAAAGATATCTCCGGCCTCTACATACATAAATAATCATTGGTGTGTGCTCCCACGTACACATATGCACATGTATTCAGGCACAATAGAAACACACCCACTTGTAAAAGTTTTTCTAAATCACCTCATTTCAAAATACAGTTTTGAAGAGAATGAGTAGTATAGTAATCACCAATATTTATCAGATTGATTGAAATACATAAGTTCAAGACTTCATCAATGGACCCATTCATATGGAAGCCATAATAGGAGCTAGAATTTTTATCACCATGTTTAAACATGCACCAGTGTAATTTTGATCGCTTGGTACTGAGTCTTTCCTTCTGAGCTATGGGAAACATATCTAATTAATGCTATTTGTCACTAGTTCAATATCTAAGAATATATATGAATTCTTTCTACTTCTACCATTGTTATTTTCTCTTAAAAATCAGAATAATTTTCTTCCAGACAATTCTCCTCATTAAGACCATATTAATTTTTATATATTCTTTAAAAGACATATCTGTTACGTCTAGAAACAAGCATGTGAAGTTGAATTCATTGCATTCAGTAACCAGTTCCTATGTTTGAACTTTTTGTCACACAATTATGTAGACTATGCAGGCTGTTTTGGTCACTTTAAATAAAGAGTTTACTCTAAGGTGCACAAAGCTGAGTCTTTTGTGATTGTGTGAGCATTTAAAGTCTATCTAGAAACTTTTAAACACCTTGCATTCTTGATCTGAATAGTTTTGTCACTGTAGTTCTAGGTATACCTGTCATATAGTGGAATCTCATCCTGATACTGGCAGTTCTACAGACCCTTGAACCAATCTTAGCTGCCTCCTCTCTTTCTTTTACAATTAAATTATCATGTTTCCCACAACTCGCTCCATTGACGCACCAAACCCACTTTTAACTACAGCCACATAAGACACTATTGTCATTGGGTAAACCCTTTGTCACTAACCTGAAATCTTGCTTTGTTCTCAGTGAGGCTCTTGTTTTTTCTATAAACTTTGCTAACATAGATGTGCTTTCTTCCACTTCAGAGAAAATTAATGAACTTTACTTCTGGCCTGTTGGGGAATATTATTTTCAGGTGTGTGACTTTTGTTTATGTTGCATTTGTTTAACTCTGTGAAGTAGTATTACTGTGTCTGTCTAAAACACCTGATTGTCCTAATAAAGAGATAAACACTGAATAGTGAGGCTGGAGCCAGAATAGTTGGTGCTGGCAGACAGAAAGTATAAATAGAAGGAGAAATTAGGTAGAGGAGCAACAACAATAACAACAACAAAACCCAAACAAAACAAAACCAAAAAACAAACAATCAAATTGAGGAGCAGCAACAGAACGAGGAGAGGAGGACTTCAGGGGCCCAGTCATCAAGCCACCCAGCCAGCCATGGAGTAGAAGGAAAATAAGACATACAGAAGTAAAAAAGATAAAAGCTCAGAAACAAAAGTTTGTGGGAATAATTTAAGAAAAGCTGGAAGGAAACAAGGCAAACTGAGGTCGGACATTCATAACTAAGAATAAGCCTCCGTGTGACTTATTTGGAAGCTGTCTGGTGGGTTCCCCAAAGAAGTCTAGAAAGCCAAAAGAGTAAAACATCACACAATACTGCTCACCGTCCATCAGAAGCAACCATCCCTTCTCCTTGCCTCCATTCTCAAATGATGACGTCAAACTCAGCAAATCAATGTTAGTGTTGCCAAGTCTATTATCACTTTCTCTTCTAAGATATTAATTTTCTTCATTTCTGATTTCTTTACACTGTTATTTTATATTTGTCTTTTTTAAGTCGTCCCATGATTAAACACAATTAAAAGGAAACAAAGTGCCTTGATAATGTTTCTCATGTTTAACTCTGACAAAATTCTTTCCTCTTTCATTAAATTCTGCAGAGCAGATTGCCTTCCTGGCCCACTGTTCAGTCATTGGTCTTATGAATCTTGCGTATATCAAACTATCAAAGTAATCATAAGAAAAGCATGTGTGGTAGTTTGCATGTTGATTGACCCCCATAATCTTATAGGGAGTGGCACTATAAGGAGGTGTCACTTTTGTGTGGAATGTGTTTCACAAATTCTAGTTGATCTTAATAATGAAAACCAAGAGTTAGATAAAGGGGTTAATGATAATAAAAAGAGAAACAGAGAAGCCAGCCAATAGAGAGTTCTTTTAACTCGACTAATGCTAAGACAGAAGGGACAATCCTGTCCTCAGACTGCATCTCCAGACTCCATCTGTCTCTACCAAACCTCAGAGTGCCCTGAACTCTTTTCTCCTCCTGCTTCATGGTCCTCTCTCTGCCCAGCCATATCACTGCTGTCTCCACCTCCCTAATGCTGGGATTAAAGGCATGTTATTCCAAGTGCTGGAATCACCTTTGTGTGAACCTCATTTCTCTTTTAGACAGATTCAATCTTGTGTAGCCCAAGGTGGCCTTGAACTAACAGAGATCCCTCTGCCTCTGTCTATAATGTCCTGGAATTAAAAATGTGTGCCACCATTCCCTACCTCTAGTGGCATAGCCTTATAGGAGGAAATGTGTCACTGTGGGGTAGGTTTTGAGGTCTCCTATATTCAAGTTTTGCCCAGTGCCACAGTTTACTTCCTTTTTCCTGTATATCATGATGTAGAACTCTCATTTCCTTATTCAGCATCATGTCTGCAAACATGCTGCCATGCTTCCCTCCAAGATGATAATGGACTAAATTTCTGAAGCTGTAAGCTACCTACAATTAAGTGTTTTGCTTTTTAAGAGTTTCTCTGGTCATGGTGTCTCTTCACAGCAATGGAAACCCTAATTAAGACAACATGCATGGGCTCAGAGCTTATGTATTCTTGTGCTATTGATACGACCTCATGTCTTTCATTGCTATTTACATGGTGCAATTCTCAGTATCTTTTACATTTCAGTACATTCCTCTTTCTGAACATTTTCTTTCCTAGTTCATTCTAATGTTTCTTTGTACAATGAATGTAGAGATACCTATACTTTTTTTGTTGATGTTGTTATTTTTCTGTATCTCTTCACAATACTCCAGTTTAAAAATAATACCAAAATTTATTTTTACAACAAATTTCCATCCATAACTTTCATGATATATTCATAAATGTTTGGATTCACATACATAACTGCTCATCAAGAATTTATATTCAGATATGCAATGAATGTTTCAAATATAGCACAACACAATAAATTTCTTAATTATAAAGATCCTTTCTATGCCAGAGTACTTATTATAGTCAATGTTTCTAGTATGTAGTATCATATTATGAATTTAAAGTTTTATTAAGGAAGAATATTTCATGTTGAACATTCTTATCATAGAAATAAGCAAACAAAAATAAGGCAAGGCAAACTGTTGGTGAAATCTACTACCTTGATTGTGGTAATGGTCTTAGAATATATGTGTTATTAAAGCTAACTAAATAATATAGAATAAATATTTGTACTATATTGCATAGCAGTTAAACTTCAATGTAACTATATAACACCAAGGATGAATTCTTTACTTTTTGAGTTGACTTAAGTTTAAATGTGGTAAAAATCAACTGTGATGTCTTTCAACATCATTTCCCCACCCGGCAAACTACATTATGTTCTACCATTCATCACTTCCAGTTTATCACTACCCTCTAATCTTTCCTGTTTATTCCCACAGCTGTCCCTTTTCACAGTCCTTATCATCACTTCTTTAACACACACCATTGTCATGCCTGAGTAGCTCAACTACTCTACCCCTTGAGTTGGCTTTTCTTGACACCAGCATTACTGACATGATCCTCTCTCTGGTACAAAAACCAAATTTTATTTTTCACTGTTGTAAAGACTTGACTAAATTCCTATGTCCTCTAACACAAAATGTAGACAAAATGCAAACACTGACATCATGTTCTTCAGTCTTACCTAAGGTTACTACACACAAGAAACGGTAATCTTATTTGCTGTATGTTATGGTGCTTTATTGATTATTTGGTTCTGTAAACTATTTTCTTACCCTACAATACTTTTTCTTCCCTTACATCAAAAGTTACCAATCTGTGGGTCTCAACCCCTTTAGAGGTTGCATGATCCTTTTACAGGGGTCACCTAAGACCATTAGAAAAGACAGATATTTATATTATAATTCATGAAAGTGGCAAAATTACAGTAGTTATAAAGTAGCAACGAAAATAATTTTTTGTTTAGGAGTCACTGCAGTATGAGGAACTGTATTAAAGAATCTCAGCCTAAGAAGGTTGAGAACCACAGCTTTATTCTTGTACACCTATTAAGACTCAGTGTCTCTCCACAGAGAAAATCACATGTGCAGATCAATGACCTTTATCTGACCCTCTGGATCCCCATACATCTCACAGTCCATGGTGATGCTTTGTTTGTTGACAAACCCTTATAACCAGATGTTCATTATCTATTTCACTGATGGCCAATAATTAAGATGATTAGTTCAACAAATATTTTTCTAATGAGCAAATGAAACGTTGGACCTATTTACTACTCAATCACTTTATTTATAATTGTGTTTTCTTCCTTTACTGATGAAATATATAGAGAGATGGACCTGGATGCCTTAAAGCAAGCAACACGAAAATATTCTTTTAGAGATACGAATGAAACACCTAGAATGAATCCAATCAATTTATACTCTTTTAGGGGGCTCTAGGATAAAATATAACTCACAGACACTACAATGTCTAAAGTCCTGTCATGTTGATACTTAACCATTTTCTACATTTAAGGCCAACAACATAGAATCTGCCCTCTGCACTGTAATTATCCATGCTTGAGTGACTTCACTAAATCTCTTGTCTTTCTATCCTCTCTTTTGGTGACCCTATGACCATAATACAGGACAATAACCCCATTTTTACAGTTTTTAATTCACTATATCTATGAGGTTTTTCATAAAATGTGTCATAGTTACAGATTCCAGGGACTATAACTTGTATGTCTATAGTCTAGATTCAGCCAGGTCCTATATTGAAGTTCTAAACCCTATGATCAAAGCATTCCACATGACACCTTTGGAAGATGATTAGGTCATAAAGTACAAAGGTCTGAGCAATTTGTTTTTTATTTGAGAGGTTTAAGAGTGACTTCCTACCCATGCTGTTCCCATTACATGAGATCATAATATGAAATATCCATTTGTGAGTGAACAGGCATCTCTCACAAACTAGTACATACATAAGCAACTTGAACCTACATTTCTAGTCTCCAAATCTGTGAGAAATGACTATTTTATGTAAGTTTTATATTTGGCTTTACATTTGGCAGTGACAATATCAGTTAAGACATCATCAATGGTGTAGCACTATTTTATCTATTAAGGCAGTGTGACTGCAAGCTTTCTATGACTATATCATATATTCTTGGTTAATTTCTTCACAAAATATTAATTCCAAAATTGCACATTTATTTTTTACTAAATGATAAATAAAAAAAATTACTCCAAACTCTTGTTAAAGAACTTAATAATTTCCTCACTATATATGTGTTTTCACTTAGATTATAACTTTATCTGAATCTACTACCATTACCATATTTACAGTTTCCATCAAAAAATTATGAAATACCTTAAAGTTCTCTTATCAAAGATGTTATATAATCATTCTACTCTTGATGTAAGAGGTCTTTCTGTTTATGTGTTGCTTTCATTGGTTAATGAATAAAGAAACTCCCTTGGCCTTTTGATAGGGCAGAACTTAGGTAGGTGGGGAAAACAGAACTGAATGCTGGGAGGAAGAAGGGCAGAGTCAGAGAAGCCATGGATCCTCCACCTCAGATGGACTCCCTGGTAAGCCACTGCCACGTGGCGATACATAGATTAATGGAGATGGGTTAAACTAACATGTAAGAGTTAGCCAATAAGAAGTTAGAGCTAATGGCCAAGCAGTGTTTTAATTAATACAGTTTCTGTGTGTTTATTTGGGTGTAAGCTAGCTGGGTGGCCAGGAGGCACAAGCAGGCCCCCCTTACAACACACTCTCAAACCTGGGTGTATCGATGTGGTTTACTGTGATTCACTTTTAGTAATTTTTGTTCCCCCTTTAAAACATTTAGTGAGTTCCAGCCTCTGAAGGAACTGTTTACTAGAAATACAAAGATGTAAAGGATACACTTGCCTTTATCTATTTAATTCATTTTCTCCTTTTTGAGATACCGGGTCACTTTTCTGAATACATTTGCTTTACTCCAATTTCTCATGATCCCTGATAGACTTAAAGCAGCAATTATATGAGCAATAGAAAACAGATTTATCACTTAAATATATTAAAATATAGGCATATACATTGAGATATTCTACGTAAAATATAGATTTGGTAAGGTCTGCATTAGAAATAAATCATACATATCTAGTAGTCAAAATATATTGAATATATTTCCACATACTGTTTGTATTCAATGGAAAGTTTTTATAATTCTATAAAATTAGTCTTATAATGCATATTAGGAAAAATTTTTGCATAATTTCATAATACATTTTATATCATACAATTATATGTTCAATATAATCAATAATTTTACTTTTGGGATCCTACAAGTTAAATGTTTCCTAACAACAAATTGAATCAATAAATCAGACTTTTCTCTTCATAAACTACTCCTTTAATTACATAAAGATTAAGGGGAGTGGTAGGAAAGAAGTAACTTAGATACAGGTGTGTGCTTTCCTAAATCCAAAATAAGCTTTCTAAAGTCACTAAAAAAGTAGTTATATAAAACAAAAAGTATAGAGACAACATTGACACAGACAAATCTGCATGAGTTAAAGGAGTCTTAAGAAAACAAGGTAAGAAATATTAGTCATTTTTCTGAATGAGGAATAAATTATGACAATTTAGCATCTAGCAACTGAAGTGCTTGGGGTGTCATATGCATCTCCCGTGTGCTAGTAACATTGTAAAAGCATGTGATGACAGCAGGAAGCTCCAAATTTAGTTTTACAATTGTTTGATGTATACTTTCTTCCTTGGTACTCACAGCTCACATTAAAGAATCATGGTAAAAATACAGTCATTAAGCTCAAAGTTTATTTAAGCATCCTACTTCCCAGCCTGAAAATGGGATGGCTATTTGTTTAAGCTTAGAAGAGCAATGGGAATGTTCAGATGCCAAATGAATGACTGCATTCCAACGTTGATTTAGAAACAAAAATATTATCTAAACAAAGAAGTTAGGAGTCATCAAAACTTGCTAAGCAACATGAAACCCTTAGGTATCTGTATGCTTGTTTTTCATCTTGATTGTGCCCTTGAAATAAATCTCCATTCATCAAGAACTGTATGGACCAGAAAAAGAGGTTGACAATCACCAGGGACTGATCATATGCCTGGAGATACGAAGGAATTTTTTGTCCATTAAACTACTAAATCAAAACAAAAAAAGCTATTCTTACTTAATTAAGAAAAATAATTACCATCAAATGGGGCAGGTTGATTTTGAGATTCCATCTTGCACGTATCAGAATGACTAAGATCCAAAACACAAGCAACTGCTCATGTTGGTGAGAATGTGGAGCAGGGGAAACACTCCTCTACTCTGGAGCAAGGGACACACCTCTCCATTGCTGGGGGGACTGCAAACGTGTGCAGTCATTTTGGAAGTCAGTATGGTGGTTCCTCAGAAAATTGTCAATCAGTCTAACACAAAACTCAGCTATACACTCTTGGGCATATACCCAAACAATACTCAATCATACCACAAGAACACTTGCTCAACTCTGTTCAAAGCAGCTTATTTGTAATAATCAGAATCTGGAAACAACTTAGATGTCCCTGTTCTGAAGAATGGATTTTTGTTTTTTTAAAAAAGTGATACATTTGCACAATTACTGTTACTCAGCTGTTAAAAATAAACACACCAGGAAATTTGAAGGCAAATTGATGGAAGTAGAAAAAAATCATTCTGAGAGTGTTAATACAGACTAATAAAAACAAGCATGGTATGCATTCACCCATAAGTGGATATTAGCTATAAAACAAAGGGTAACTAAGCTACAATTTACAGATCCAGAGACACGAGATAACAAGGAGAGTTCATTGGAGGACACCAAGATCAACATGGAAAGGGGAAATAGACGACATTTTACTAATGGATTAGGGATTGTGGGGATGACAAAGTCAGAGATCATGTTGGGGATCACAGAAGGGGAGAGTGCTGAAAGGGACTTCTGGGGTGCGTTTTGTGGTCAGGCAGAAGTCTGTTGCAGAACCATATTAGATTCCTAGCAACAGTGGATAAGTTGCCTGAACTGGGCTTCTCCTGTGACAAGATTGGTACCTGGCCCAATTGTAATCAGAGAGGCACCATCCATCAACTAATGAAGGCAGATTCAGAGACCCACAGCCAAACATTTGGATGAGTAGGAGAACCCAAACGAGTAGGAGAAAGGATTGTAGGAGCCTGAAGGGTCAAGAACACTACAGGAAGGCTCACAAAGTTGACTCACCTGGGCTTGTAGTGGATTGCAGAGACAGAACAGACAACCAGGGAGCCTACATGAGACTGACCTAGGCACTCTGCATACATGTTACAGTTGTAGTTCGGTCCTCTTATGGGAATCCTAACTGCAGGAACAGGAGCTGTCTCCATCTCTGGATCTTTTACTGGCTTTTAGGACCCTGATTCTCATACTGGGACACCTTGCCCAACGTTAATATATGGCTAGGTGGTAAGTGCTACTATAACTTGATATGCCATGTTTCATTGATAATCATAGGAAACCTGTCTTTTTCTGGATGGAGATGGAAGAGGAGGGAATTAGGGGGTTGGATGTGGAAAGAGGAAAAGGGACTAAGAAGGGATGATAGGCGTGGGGAGCCTGCAATTGGATTGTAAAATAAATAGATGATTTAAAATAAAGATAGAAAAATATATTTATAAATGACATCATAAAAAGAAAAAAGTATTATTGTCAATTAGTGTAGAACCACCATAGCGAAGAAAAGTCAATATATATTTGGAATATTAGGCTGCAATATACTTTAATATAGTTATAAAAGAATCAATGAATAATTATAATTTTCTAACACATAATTTTTTTAAAAAAAATAAGCCGGTAGTGGTGGCAGCAAATGCCTTTAATCATAGCACTTGGGATGCAGAGACAGAAAGATCTCTGTGAATTTGAGGACAGACTGGTGTACTGAACGAGTTCCAGAACAGGCTCCAAAGCATTACAGAGAAACCATGTCTCAAAAAAAATACCAAAACAAAACAAACAAAAAAACTCAACAACAAAATAACAAAAATTAAAAGAAATTTAGCATTGTGTTTGATTTACATCAGTGCAATCAAATGGTACTTTTACCATGTAAACAGCATATAATATTGATTAGATGCTATGCATTATATAAGAAAGGTTTTGAAACCCAGAACTTGTTAAACACTAATAACATATTTCAATTCACAGATTAAATTTTCATCAGAAAATCTTAACTCCTGTTTTTGAGTTCATAGTTTATAACATAGTTGAAGATAAAATCAAATGCCTCGGGTATCTAAACATAGTGAAAGTTTTCTACAACTGAATTGTCTACATTCGAAAACATCCTAGCTTTCCAAATTTTGAAAATAAGCTACTTTGTGGCAAATATAATGAAAGTCACAGCAGTGCAGATATATGGACTATAAATGATCTGTAGTGAAGAAACAGCTTATGAAACATGTATTTTAAGTATAGTTATAAACATATATATGGAGAGATTAAATAAAATGAGTAAATTCCAATGTGGAAAGAGGCAGCATGAACATTGACAGAGATATATGTTGTTGTTGGTATAATTAATATTAGTATTGGTGGATTTTTGAATATTCCTTAGTAAGTGGGTCTCCAAGGAATAAAATAATCTGATCACAATGCTTGGTGTTTTCCAGTTTCTGTGTTAAAAATATATATCTAGCATAGTCAGTGTTCTGGAGGCCATCAGTGAAATGCCAATTACTATAGAAAGAATGGATATAGGACATGGAGCACACACACACAAGGAACAAATGAAAGAACAATTAGAAAATGGAGTCAGTGAGATGTCCACTGGATAAGGGCACTTTCCAAGCCGACTGGGGATCCACATAATGAAAGGAGAGAGCATGTGCTCAGTGGATCCATACACACACTAATAAAAATATATGCACATTTTAAATTAGAAATGCATTATTATTCATTCTTTATTATCTTGGCTTTCATTTAACTTAATTATAATTCCATTTTAATAATGTTTGTATATAATGACTGAGTCAGATAATCCTTGAGAATGTATCATTTGGCTGCTGTGAGCCAGAATAAGCTAGCCTAATAATATCGATACTAGGTTATAAATGTGAATATTATTATCACGGGATGTGTGGCTCCTTTCAGAAATACAGGATTTCCAACAACTGTATTAACTGTGGTGGTCATTGCTGGTGACATTCTGTTTCCTCTTGGCAGCGTGGTTAGTTTTGTGACACTTTGCCCATGGGATCTGAGTGAAAATATCTTTCTCTTTAATGATATTATGATATCTTTTACATATTTAATATCTTTTAATATCAATTAAAGTAGAATTGGCCTTATCATTCCATTCCTCCTCTTTGACTCTAACTTCAGAAAATGGTAGAGAAAGAATATAGAATTAACCAAGGCTTCTGATGTCCATAGAGAAAAATCATCTGCTGTTAAGAAACAAATAGTTGTACTTCCAAATGAGCTACAAAAGAAGTGCTTTGAGTTTATCAAAACAGGAAAGACTTATCACAACTACTGCATGTGATAACTCCAACTTTCTATCATTTGCACTCCAGGAATAATAGATTGTATTTATAAAATAAATACTTAAAGTGATTTCTTTAAAGCATGAATTAAAATGAAATTTGAAAGTACCATGCAAACAAATGGGATAAGAATGTCCAATCATTTTGCAAGTTATTTTCAAAATAGTATGTAGAAATCTATGATAACTTGAGCTATTCATTGATTTCAAGTTAATTTATAGATTGTTCCATAACTTAACTTCCTCTTTTATGGTGTTATAAATTATTTCTAACCTATAGCAAAACAATTTAAGTACCATATATTAAAGTAACAGAAAATACATATTTCTAAAAAACATTATCTTGGCTATAACAATATGTGGCTTCTCTTTTTTCCTTCTGAGGGCTGATGGGGATGTTGTTTGAAAGAGCATGTGTTCAGTAGATCCAGACACTGATGAACTATGAGCCATGTCCCCAGCTGCAACTGTGGCTACACTCTCACTGTGAGGACACTGAGTGACCTTTAAGGTCATCTTCCAATTCTATTTTCTTTCCACATTCAAGGTTAAAGGTAGTATGAAGGTGGTTTTAGATTTCAAGTTGTTTTTGGTGGACTTTAATGTAAGTTCCAGTTGTGTCTAGGGGAAATATATTCTTCTACCTTAAACGTCTATCATGAAACTTCATGACATCGTTGAAATGAAATTCTGTTTCAAAACTCCCCTAGAGATACATCTAAAGTTAAAATACTTACCGAAGTGTATCACTAGCTGTTTCTAAAGCTCAGTAGCTAATACTTAGACATGACAAATAAATATAAAATCAAGTAGCACCAATATTATTTAATATAATATAAACATATCTGCTGTAGAGTGCGTCATGGTAGACCATTGTTAAAATTTCTGTACATGTATTGGAAAAATACAGTTACTTCTATGCTGAATGAATGAGAAGGAATTACAGCATTTACCTCATTTTAGTTTTTGAAATATCTTAAAGCAAAATAAATTTGCTGACATAATTTTTTATTTCATTTTGCATATGCATAAGTTGTGCTATTTCTCAGGTTTACTAATATTTATCAATACTTCAAGTTTTACTTTAAAGAAAATAAACTGGATATGATGAGGTAGTGAAGATCTGGCTGATAAGCATATGCACTAAGGTGAGAGTTTCCGGAAAATCATAAAGTACTTCGGTATAAACATAAGTGCTGGAATGCTGACTATTAACTAAAATCAGTTGAAAGACCTTTATGGACCAAACTAGAGTGAAGTATTTAAGTGAAGACAGTGGCCAATTAATGTAAGCATTTTCTAACTCGGCTTTTGCTCTTTTGTTTATAGAGTAAGGTGCCTTAAGTTCAGTATAAGAATCTGATTTCATAGCACACCACTTGAGGTCAGTGTGTAAAAACCAGCTAACGAGAAAACTTTGGAATTTTTTCAAATTTCTTTTTTTTTGTTGTTGTTGTTGGTTGGTTATTTATTTTTTTCCATACATTGTTTTGTTTTATTTTTTCCATTCAAATTTCATCCGATGGATGGAGATAGAAACAGAGACCCACATTCACATCAGAGCAATGGATTGAGCCCCCAAGGTGCAGTTGAAGAGCAGAAGGTGGGAGAAGATGAGTTAGGAAGTTAGGACCGTGAGGGGCTGGTCCACCTACTGAGACAGTGTGCCTGAACTAATGGGAGCTCACCAATCCACCTGGCCTGGGACTGAATGAGCATATGATCAAACCAGACTCTCTGAATGTGGCAGCGAAAGTTGGCAGATGGAGAACCCACAA
>PVIU01031193.1:0-15153 GCA_004026605.1 Ondatra zibethicus
TCTTAGATTTGGTCTTTTCATGGTGTCCCATATTTCCTGGATGTTTTGTGTTGCGAATTTGTTGGTTTTGTTGTTTTCTTCTATCACTGAGTTTATTTTCTCTATCGTGTGTTCTGCATCTGAGATTCTTTCTTCTATCTCTTGTATTCTGTTAGTTATACTTGTCTGTGTGGTTCCTGTTCGTGTATCCAGATTTTCCATTTCCTGCCATCTCTCAGTTTGTGTTTTCTTCATTGCCTCCATTTCAGTTTTCAAGTTTTGAACTGTTTTAGTTACCTGTTTGATTGCTTTTTCTTGGTTTTCTAGGGTATCTTTGAGGAATTTATTCATTTCTTCTAACTTTTTGTTAGTTTTCTCATCCCTTTCGATAAAGGAGTTTTTCACCTCTTCTTTAAAAGACTCTATAATTTTCATAAAGCTACGTTTAAAGTCAATTTCTTCTACTTCATTTGGGATAGGTTGCTCGGGCTTTCCTGTTCCATAATCGCTGGATTCTGGTGTTATCATGTTGCTTTTCAGGTTGTTGGACGAATTCTTTGATTGGTGCCTGCCCATTTCTTCTGAGAGTTTCCTGCTCTGCTCCGTTCAGCTCCGCTTGTTTCCCGGGGTCAGGGTCCAGCTGAATCCGCAGAAGCTGGTTGGGTGAGGTTCCCGGTCCCAAGGGCAGGCTTACTGAGGTTTGCCCGCTCCACTCCACTCGGCTCCATGGGACAAAGGAGGCCCCCTAGCAGGGGACTCGCCCTTCCCCCAATGCCTCAGCCTGGGTGGGCCGAGCTCGGCTGCAGCTGGGACCACGCAGATGAGAAGGGATGCCCGGGGGCGAGCAGGGTTGAGATAAGCAGCAAAGCCAACAGAGGGGAGCCCCAAGTGGCCAGAAGGTCCCGGGGACAGGCTGGGGCCCACTCACCAGGGTCCAGCTGAATCCACGGAAGCTGGTTGGGCGAGGTTCCCGGTCCCAAAGGCAGGCCTACTGAGTGTTGCCCGCTCCTCTCTGCTCGGCTCCGTGGGACAAAGGAGGCCCCCTAGCAGGGTACTCGCCCTTCCCCCAAGGCCTCAGCCCGGGTGGGCCGAGCTCAGGTGCAGCCAGGACAGGGTCCAGATGAATCCGCGGAAGCTGGTTGGGTGAGGTTCCCGGACCCAAAGGCAGGCCTACTGAGGGTTGCCCGCTCCTCTCTGCTCGGTTCCGTGGGACAAAGCAATCCTTTTAAAATTTGATGGTGTCCATAGTGTTGTAATTTAGGAAAAGTGGCATGTGAGAGAAAGACACCATGTTACAGAAGTCAGATGGAGGGATTTTTTATTGTGGGAAAGTAAATGAGAAAAGTGGGGAGAAGGGAGACCAGCCTCTGGGGACAGAAGAGAAGAGAGGAGAGGGAGAGAGAAACAGAGAGAGACAGAGACAGAGACAGAAACACAGAGAGAGAGAAAAAAGGGAAGAATGGGAGTTGGGCAGGAACCTTAAAAAGGAATGTGTTTAATGTGCACAGGTGGTACTCTTCGTGGTTACAGCTGATGAAGTTTACCCCAAGGTCAGGCCAGTACAGATGCTTGAATTATAACATTCCTTCCATTTTATTTATTATAAAAAGGTGAGGAGTCAGAAAGGGGTAGCAGGCAAGGCAGGGATGAGAATGCCATGTTGTTAAGACTAGTTCCTGCTGACTTGGGAGCATCATTTATCTTTGGGGGACCTGGGAAAGCTGGTATCCAGATCCTGGAGTATCTGGCTGTTTCATTGCACTGTCCAGGCTCTGTGGAACTATCAGGCACTGCTTGATCCTGGCAAAATGTGTTTGATGTGGATCCAAGTCAACACCCTAGGACATAAAGCACCTTCCTTTTCCATCACCACAGCATCACTTGGACATGTTTAATAGTCTTGTGCCTCAAGCTTTATGGCCAAGATCTGGTCGTCCTGCAACAAAAGCTAATTAGAAATGGTCCAATAAGAGCCAGGAGCTATAAACAATTTCATAGTTCCCATGAATGAGGAAGAGAAGAATTCCTACCATCCTAGGAATTCAGTGACTGTCAATTTCGGGACAGGCACGTGTCGTCCAGTGGATCATCAGGAAAGGATTTGGGCCAAGGTCTCTGAGCCCGAGAGAGACACAGGTGCCTGGTACCAGGACTTCAAGAAAAGCCAGAAGAGGAGGAGAAGATTGTGCTCAAGAAAGGAAGCCTAACATCCACGAGAATGGTCAGAAGCAAGTAGGCCCTCCAGAGACTTATTTGACAATATTGAAGGGAAGAGGAAGCCACGAGTGATCAAGAAAGCAGATTTATTGCAGATGGAAAAGAGCAGATCTGTTGAGGATGGAGGAGGTAGGTAGGGTCCCAGTTTTAAGTGATTATCTTTCAGTGAGCTCATGCGGCATGCAACAGAGAACAGGATCACTGGCAGAATGTTGCAAAGCTCCAGTAAAATATCAAGATATAGAGTACGAGGATTTTTTGGTGGTCTTATTCCCATGAGTGAGGCAGAACATGATCCATTGGCTTTTTGTCAAGAAAGGATGACAAAAAAAAAAAGAAAAAAAGCATAAGCTGCCCAGTGATCTGTCAATCAAGGGTCAGGAGACGAAGAACCTGAGAGTCTGAGTAATGAGACTGTGAGACTGGCACAGGCTACCCAGTGGGTAGTCATACAAAGGGCAGGGGCGATGGGTTCTGAGACAGAAAGTGTCTCGGTTGCCTGGTACTAGGGTTTATCAAAGCAAAATATGAGAAATAACGTTTGAGAAACTAGACGAGTCCTCACTCATGTGAAATAGCCAAAGGTGTGGAAAGATGAGTGGCTTACCAGGTTCTCAGATTCTGGTGTGCCTTAAACTTCCTGTGCACAGGAGACAGTGCCAGAAAGGAGAAAGTGCCAGAAGAGCCTTTCCTTTTCGGGGAACCAATGTTGTAGTTTAGAGAAAGCAGCATGAAGCATGAGAGAGAATGACACCATACTACAGAGCTCAGGTGGAGGGTTTTTTTGTTTGTTTGTTTGTTTGTTTCCAGACAAGGTTTACAAGTTTCTTTGTAGCTTTGGTGCCTGTCCTGGAACTGGAACAGGCTGGCCTCAACTCGCAGAGATCCGCCTGCCTCTGCACCGATTTCTTGGATTAAAGGCGTTTGTCACCACCACCGCGAAGAGGTTTTATTTTTTACTATTATTTTTTTTAAAAATTAGGGCAAAGTGAATGGGAAAAGGGGGTGGGGAGACCAGTCTCTGTGGACACAAGAAAGAAGAGAGGAGAGAGAGAGAGAGAGAGAGAGAGAGAGAGAGAGAGAGAGAGAGAGAAAGAAAGAAAGAGAGAGAGAAAGAGAAGGCAGGACCCATAAAATAGAACACAGTGAATGTGGACAGGTGGTGCTCTTAGTGACTATAGCTAAGAACATAAACCCCAAGGTCTGGCCAGTATAGATGCTTGAATACAAACACATAGCTTTTCTTCTCCTGTGGATACAAAAGCAAAACTCTTTCTCCAACATATCACATGCCCAGGCTTCTATTTTGAGGTCAATACATCTTTAAAGTATGCATGCTGATTTAATTCCGTAGTTTTTTCTACTATTCAATGTCTTTCCACAGCTGTCATTTCTTTTTCATTAGTATTTAGAAAACTCAAAGTTAATAAAGCATTTTGAAATCTATTTTTGGGTTTCCTTATCATCACTTTCTGCTTATTTACCTTATGCATTGTAGCTTGATTTGATCTTTCTATACTGTGTGACCTGTAGGATTGTGTGTTATACCTGTAATATATTTCATATAATAATAAGCAAAATTTGTTTAATTTCCTTAGGACATATGTTGGAATATTGTCTGTCTTTATTTGTATAGGTATATCCATGGTGACCATAACTTATAGCAAATTTGTGATTACCAAATCAGCCTTTTCCAAACTCAAAGCAGTTGCTCTGAAAACCTGAATAGAGTCTTTGGTGCAGTATACATATTTTAGTTTTCTAAATTCTACAAAATGAAATACATCTATCTGCCAGATTTCATTCCTTTGAGTACTCTTTGGGTTATTTCCTACAGGTAGTGGTGTTTGATTGTATAAAGAACAAGTAGGACATTTCCTTATACATTCCTTAGCTTATTGCCATGTAATAGAAAAGTCTATTTATTAAAGCTTTGTTATTCCTATGATGATTTTTATGAAATTCTGAGGCCTCTAGCACATTTCCTTTCAGGATAGTAAAAGTAGGTTTACCTAGACTTCATTACCTATCAGGTTGCAGATTCGTGGACCCTTTAGCTGTTGAGTTCCATCCCACGAACTGGTCCTTAACGCTAAGCACAATATGGTTGTTTATTATTCATTCTTACAGAAGTTTTGCCACTATTGTACCTGTAAACCTTAAAGACAGGTTTCTGTTGTAGGTTACAAGAGATGTAGCTGAGTTATCGTAATAATACTCTTCTCCTTCAGAAGCAAGAGAAGTACATTCCAGTATCATGAACACTAATCAACAGGGGTAAATCTATTTGTGTGCTAGGTTGAGTTCTGCATGTTCTGTAACATAAATAAGTGGTGTCCTCAGTTATAAGACCTTTTAGTGAGGCTACGGTGAGCTACCAATAGCCTTAGCAATATTTGTCATGTTTTGGGGTGTGTCTTCAAAATCCTTTGGTCAATGACTCAACAAGAATTATGACATTACTAAAGACAATATATTTTACATTAGTCATAAACTATCTTTAGGATATTAGTCAAAGTTAAAGATAAATATTCATAATTTGAGTAGTATTTTCATATTGTCTAATTAACTATCAATAAAATCTAATGTATTTCAAGGTCTGATTTATTTTGTTTTGCCTAGTTGTAACAAAGAAAGTGTTGTTGCTATAATAGTCTCACAATAGCTCAGAATGGAGTATAATAAAAGTTTCTTTATTTAAGGGTAGACTCATAGATAAGCAGTCCTCTGCATTAATGAGGAACAGAAACTGAATCCAGCATCCAAGGGCCTATGCACAGTTTTACATCTGTATGTATAGTATATTTCACCAAGCCCAAAGTGGGACAGTATCATAAAGGCTATTGGCTGAAGGAGTTCCCACAACAAAGAAGTTTAATTCTATCAGTTCAAATCTTACTTTTCTCCCATTTCTCATTTATGTTTTTTCTTGAAGTAAATAAAGAAAAGTTGATTTATCTATCTCTATATAATTATACTTCAATTGTTATTTAAATCTAAGAAGAATATTATACATCTAGAATTCTAAATTGACAATTTTATTAAGATTATATAATTACACAACAATAAAAATATTATTTTTCAATAAATTTATGGATGTAATGAGGCTGAATTTTGCCTTTTGGATTTGCAAAAGAATTAAGTTATGGGAAGAGATATATTTTATGTATCAAAGGCTTAATCTCCTGTTTTAAACTTATTGCTATTCAAGTCAACTAGGCAAAACATAAATGTTATTCTCATAATCTGGACATCATATGCATTAGTCAAATCGAAAAGTAAATGTGAATCTTGAAGAATGTACAGAATCAATTAACTGAACAAATGATGCAAATTCTCTAAAGACAGAAGTTATAAATACTTACATTGGGTTCAGTCAAATTAATAATAAAAGCTTGCTATAACATAATAATTATATAATTTTATGATCCATAACTGGTGTTATAATATCAACTTCATTTCATTAATATCAACTTCATTTAATTTGGGCATCAAATGAGATAATTTAAAAAACTGACTTTCCTAATTACTTGAGTTTTAATAATTAAAATTACATAGATTAGTAAAATCACTGTTAGTATTCACACATATCCTAGACGTCTCAAATATGAGCAGTGAAATTTTTCTAAAATACTCAAATCTAAATATTTCATTTTATTTAATTATTAATTTGTCCAAGTTTACTAATTAAAACATAAATCATCAACCTATAGATATGAAATATTTTATAAAGATAGCTATGTAACAGTAGTGTTTGGGCTGTAATAACACTTATTAAAAAAATGAATCCTCTCGACAGTGGTGACTCAAGCCTTTTATCTCTGTAATGAGGTGGATCTTCACTGTGAATTCGAGACCAGCCTGACCTACAAAGTAAATTCTTCCAGGACAATCAGGGCTACACAGAAAAATCCTGTGTCAAAAAACAAAAGTAGAATCCTCACCCAAGATTTTAATATATGAGGAAATTTAGAGGTAGTCTCTGTAAGCACACACACACACACACACACTTGTATAATAAATACGCCCCCACTTTTTCTTTTCCTATGTTTTCCATTTTTTCCCTCCTGCTTCTAGGTGCTAACCTTTACAAACGAACAAATTAAAGGAAATCATATGCCAATTCCGTTCTCAAAGTACATAAGTGCTTTCTCATTTAGCAAACTGTAACTAGAGCTCACTAGAGAGGAGGTAATTTGAATATTTAAGGAGTCCTTGAGCCTTCATCATGACAGAGAGTATACCATCATAGATTGTGTGAATTGGGGACTTGAATAATTTTTTTTTTTAGCTCTTCTAAGGTACTTGCTCAGCAATTAGCAAGCGCCCTTTGCTTCCTGCAGACATTCAGATTATCAAGTGACTTTGAACCTTGATTTCCAAAAATTTCTCCAATAAACTTCTGAGAGTTTTCTTCTTCAATAAACTGGAATATGAATGTCTGAATACTATAGCAATCTCTTAGCTCAAAAATATTTGTGAGTAAATCTTACTAATAATCGAATATTTGCATATGATTTCAGGCAGCATACACATGTTCACTTTCAGTTACATAAAAGTTGTTTCTATACGTGTGATTTATTTATTATTTCATTGATCCTTGGAGTACTTAATGGGACACTGAGTCCAATGAAAAAGAAGCATCTCAGAAGGAGATGCTGGAACAGGTGGGTTCAGCTAACTGATAGAGAAAATATAACAACCCAGAAACTCAGCTTCTAACCACAGTGAATTAAACAGAGATAACAGTTATTGCAAGCAGCTGAACAATGGCAGCAATCTTATTACACATACAGAAAGAAGAGGTATGGTTTGCAGTATACAGCTTTAGTTTATGTGAGTAGCAATGGTCTCTGTAGGTGGACTTTACTTAGGTCATAAATATACAGAGTGAGGAAGGAGATATTCTGGACATTTGAACAAACAATGTCAACCTCCAGACATGACAGTGGTGGGTTTTGCAGCATTCTGAAATTTACCCCTGGGTTAGAGATAACCCAGGGTTCTTAGCTGGGTTGGTGACATAACTTGTTCATATCAACAACATATATTCATACAAGACTTTACACACTCTTGGCTTTCTCCACTTCTCACAAAGTAAGGGTGAATAAAAGTTGTTATTCATTGATTAAATTCAATTTCATCCAATGATTAAACCAGCCAATTTTATTAGCTAAAACTAATGTATTCATGTTGAGTCTCTTTCCCTCCATATATGATTCTCTGAGAGTTAAGCTGATCTCACACCTCATTCTACAATTTTCTCAATTCTTCTTATCACCACTTATTTCCAAATCCTATGGCAAAAAACTCTCAAATATCATGTAAGGGATTAATTACATAGCAAGTTTAGGCAAAGAAAAAATAGAAATCCCAGGACATTAGGTAAAAGGAAGATAGAAATTCTTAAAATATGGTTCTTTTATTTAAATATTTTAAATTTTATTTGTGTGCTTCTGATATTATTTATCAAACCATTGCTAAGTTAATTGCTGGAAAATGAAACCAAATCTACCTGTCAAGAGCCCCACACCTGCTTTTCATCTGCATTCATAGCACATGAGGCCATGCCCAAAGTGGGCCAGTATTTTAAAGGCTATTGGCTAAAAGAGTTCCCACAGCCCTTTTGTCTAAATAAGAGAGTCCTAAGCCTAATACAAAACTATATACAATAAGAAAAATATCAAGTATTGTCCAGGGAGGAAAACGAGGTAAAAGCATACATAAAAATTAGAATTGCAACCAACATGAAAACATCAAACAAGAAACATCTGTTAAATGATTCAATAGTTATCCTATCCTAAGAAGTCTGAGTCTTATATTAAAAAATGGCTTGTCTAAGTCATGAGAGGAAAGTAACTATGACTATCTAGTCTTCAATCCTATCAAAGACCTGAGAAGGGGAATAAAAGTACTTGAGTAAACAGGAAGTGTAATTAAGAAACTTCCTGAAAGGTGCAAGAAATGACAGATACATCCGGCGATTGAGGCAATCACCCAAAATCTCATTTGCAATAGTGGGGCAACCAAATTTGGCTAAGACTTAGAGTATCCAACTGAATCTAGTGGGAAGAGATGCTTCCTCCTAGGTAAGGTCTGTGATGAAGTTATTAGGCCCAACTGGATACTTGTGGATAATGGATTTACATAAATTTCATAACCTTTATAAAGGTTGTAAATTGCTTTGTTTTTAGGTTACAAAATAACTCAATATACAAATAAACTAAGAATAGCAAATATTCTCCCTTAAGGGAGTCAAGAAATAATGTTATCTTTGCTCCATTTCCTCATATTTCCATGTATATCCAAGCTGAATTAATATAACTATTAAAGAAAACTATCTAGAGAATCAAATTTTCCTTCGAACATTTACTCTATCTTTCCTTTTTCACCTTAAAATTTATCTACAGTTTGTGTTTTGGATCAGATGAAAAGCTCTTTTCTAAATACTCACCCTAAAATCATTTCCTTCCCTATGTCTCAGGTTGGCCCTTTGCATGTATTGGAATGTAGGAGGCCAAAGACATTGGTGCTGAATTCTTACCCATGGATTTTTAAAGTTATGTAATTAAGTTCCTTTCAAACAAGGTATGGAATACATTGCTCTGGATTTTTCTGTGAGGTAGTTACAGTTCTGGGAGTGCCTACCTTGATATTTCCACTCCATTGCATTAGAGGGAATAAGTGCTTCCAGTTTTTGGTACTTCTATGGAAAAGCTTCATAGATACCTAAAGGCATGAGGTGATAATAAGTAGAGGCAGTCACATATAAACACAGAATTTGATATCAAGTTAGTGGAAAATATGCAACCAAATAAATGAAATTTCTGTAAACAAACAGAATACAAGTCAAAATCTCTCAAAATGAACTAGGATATGCAAAAACCAGAATTTTCGTTCTCTAAACAAGGAAGAATAAAACAAACCTAGGACACCCAAATTCACATCCCAGAAAACAATTACTAGCTTCACTACCCCCAAATTAACTTTATGGATCACTTGGACACAAGAAAGGTCACACTGGTGCCTCATAACTCATCCTGTATACGTCGTCTTCCTTGGCATCTAATAT
The DNA here is from genome assembly GCA_004026605.1 of Ondatra zibethicus. Lineage (NCBI taxonomy): Eukaryota > Metazoa > Chordata > Mammalia > Rodentia > Cricetidae > Ondatra > Ondatra zibethicus. The sequence continues at coordinate 9,269 of PVIU01031193.1, forward strand.
TTGTGGCGTGCAAAAGATAACCATCATCTCAAAGGTATAAGAGCAAATATTAATGTTAACTTCTGAGGAATAAGGATTTTGGGTATCCAAAATAATGTATTTTTAGATGGTAATGATTTTGTGAAGCTTTTATAGTTGTAGAACTAATTAAAGCTTTTAATAAAGGCAATGTTTATACACAATGCCAGAAAAATCAGGTAGGTAAGCTAGAACGAAGTGAAAAAATTACAGCATATTCAGGTTTTTTTAAATGATATTCACATTTCTTATCTGGATAAAGGTCTGTTTATTCCAAAGAATTCCCTTGATATATCAGAAAACATTAAATTATCACTGAATTTCTACCAAATGAACAAAGGCATTCCAAGATAATTTGGTTCTTTAAGGTAACCATTCTATTTATGTCTCTGCAACATGAAGTTCTAATTACTAACAAGCTAAATACTTTTTAGCACATATGTGGTTTTTTTCTTGGAACTTCAGTTTTATGAATCAAAGCTACCCTGGTAGGGACATTGTACAAACAGAGCATAAGGTGTTTAGGGATAGACTGTGGAATATAAAGAAATTGAAGAGTGATCCAGAATAGAACACAGTTAGGAAAGTGATGCAAGTAATTAATTATATTGTTGAAAATCAGGATAAAGAAAGTGTTCTTACATTACTGGTTTTCTCAAGATGTTTCTGACTTGTTTGTACAAAACATTCAATTTAAAAGCTTAACATCTATCAATTTCTCAGAGTATTTATCAAAGAAATGTGTATGTTCAGTTTGCCTTAATCATCTCTCTGCCAAGCACAAAAGATTCTTCACAATAGGAAAGGCATTCATTAAAGGTTTACCTTGTGTATTCTAAAAATTTTTAGATGCCAATGAAATTATTTCAAAACACAAAGATTTTTTAAGCAATGTATGACACTATGATATTAAAGCTAATCTTCTTCCAATTTTCAGGTGTTTTAGTTTGCATATTTCACTATATATTTCTATTTAATATATATTTTATTATTAGCATTTTAAACTGGTAAAATTGAATAATTTTGCAACTTAGAATGATTATAATTTTTGTCTATGTTTAGTCACATGGCTTGATACATATTCTCAGTAAGGCATTCTCATCTCTATTTTATTTGCTTGATATGTTTTGCTACTCTTGGTTTTCATGGTCCCATTTCAGGTTCTTGAACCATTTTCTAAATTTGCAAGCACAAACATCTATTAGTTTCATATTATTTGCATTGTGTTTAGACATCAATTTGGAAATGTTGACAAGTTATCACTATTATATCTTCCCTCATAACAAAAGAATTATTTTCATAAACCTAAATATATTTTCAATTTTCTCACTGATATTTTTAAACTTTCAAGATGCAAATTTTATGATCATTTTGTTAAATCTAATTCTAAGTTTATTACTATTTTGCTGCTATTGGAAGGCTATAATTTTCTGTGTTCTATTTTCAGGGCTAAATATTACTGTGTTTGGAATACAGTGTAATTTTCATAATCTTTTCATCATGCAAATTGTTTGAAATAGAACATCACCTCTAATAAGGTAGAATTTTCTATACTAATTGTATAGTGTCTGAAACTAAAAAGCTACTTTGCTTTATTTCCATAAAATGTACTATCTGTACCTGTATTTCTTGCTTCATTTCCACTGCAATAAAATTCAGTTTAATCTTGAGTAAAAGTTATGACAATAAAAGGACCAGTTTTGTTCTTTTTGTAGGAGCCACTATTCTCTGGCATACATAACCAAGACATGGTTGTGGTGAATACTGACTGTTCCATCTCATAGAGGAAGGGACTCAGGACATTGGAGCATGGCTGAGTGAAATATTTTCTTTGACTGAGATCTGTGAGTTCCATTAACAAAAGTCAGAGGACAGCCTCCATTGCTTGTAAAACATAACTTTGTTGCAGGACTTAAGGAAAAAGAAGCCCTTTGTCCCTCACTGAATCCTCTGGACATAAACCTTCTGTCCTGCTGAGGTGCAGAGATGTGATAGGATATTATGTAAAAACCAACACAGACTGACACATTTAATACAAAGGGTTTTCCTTCAGTTTTTATTTATACTCTCTTCCTCTTGACTATTGGCTTTATGGGATAAAGGATCAATATGTATACCTTCCATTATTATTCAAATCTTTGTTCCCTTCACAAAGACACTCCTCTGCAACAAGTCTCATTCAGAAATAGTACTATTGCTTATGGTGTTATTGTCTTAGATTTTTTTTTTAGTTAAATTACTGACCAGCTAAAATAAGGCAATAACAAAAAATCTTCAGGTTAAAGTTAAAATATCAGAACTCGTTCACTTGTAAGAAGTCTCTTCGCCATTGTTTCTCTATTCAATTAGCCCTTGGTAAGTAAGATCACAGACTTTTTGCCAGGTACATGAAGCTGTCATTCTTTCAGACATCCTTTCCCCTGGTCTATAAACTGAATCACAAATATAAAATGACAAATGAGATGAGAAGGACGATGAAACTAAAATAAGATGAAGAAGGACGAGGAGAAAAGAGGAAGAAGGAAGCTTCACTATTCACCTCACTGCTTCTTTCTTCCCTGAGCTCTATTGATCCTCATTTCTCAGGTATCTCGAAAGTTTCATAATACCCTCAGATCCCAACCTTTTGTAATTTATCTAGCTTTTTTGCTTCTCGGCCATGCTTTTTGTTTATTTCTACCTAAGTAATCTGGTTCAAAAATTTACATTGAAACATGTTTAAGAAGTATACTAACTAGAATATATCAATATTGTCTATGAGCCTATTATATCATAGACAGAATGTTTTTATGATACATACCATTTCATAATATATTTAATGCTATATGCTCAGTGTGAAGGGATTTCAGTGGACACTTTTTGTTTCTAGTAGTTTCTTTACTGATATCATGTTGATTTCATTAGCTTACTAATACATTTATTAAGTATTTAGAAAGATATGTTACAGGATAAAAGAGAGTTTGTTCTTAGCTTTATACTTGAAAAAGTATGGAACTTTTATATGAACATGTCATACCTTTTCATACCTTTCTCATTTCAGTTGCATTACATTCTATATTGCCAACTAGTATGTGCAGTTGAATAGCTCAATAGCTATTTAAATTTTCAAAAGTCTGAACTAATTTAGTATTATTATGAAAATTATTGTATAAAGGGTGTTTAAATAGCAGAAAAGCACAACTTGATATGAAGTCAAGCAGGCATTTCTAGACCGACTAGAAGATCATATATATTTGAAAGGCTACCAATAAGAGTTGAATAATTAATAAGAAAGGAATTTATTCATATGAAGATAAAGTCGTACAGAGGAGAATTTCCCATCACATGCTAAACAATGCAAAGTGTCCCAGGAAAATGTGAAAGAGCATGGAAAAATTGAAAAACAAAACCAATGTCAAGTGTGTGAAGTAGGATATTTCGTGAGTTGGTTGCTTTATATCACCCTTAAGTTTGATAGTTTCACTTTCTAAATTAGTATAGAATATACACAAATAGTATATTATATGTTATATATAATATATATCACATTATATACAATCAAATAGTAAATTTCTCATACATGCTTAAAGTAAGCATGTTTTTGTTACAATTCAAGCTGTGGTACTATAATTATTGTTATTCAATAATTTAAATAAAATTACATGCTTACTAAGAAATAAAATAATGAATTTAAAATGAAGCACTTTATATGGAATTTACATTTATTAGGTCATCAATATTTTATATTTTGAAGACCTTTAATATTTTTAGCATGAAATAGTAGATGTGAGGACTTCCAAAAACTTATTCATCATGATTTAAACATGTTTCTTGGGGAGGGAGAGTGGTTTCTGTGGTTAATTGTGCTTGCTGCTTTCTCAGCTGAAGTTAGTTCCTAGAACCCAACTGAGGTAGCTCACAAATTCCTGTAACCCAACAAAAGGGGATGCTCTCTTTTGCTGCAGCTGGCATCCCCACAGAGACACCTATAGATATACATCAATAAAATACTGTTGTATAATTCTTATTTAAAAAAACTCTTTTGTCATGCTTTTGCATGATGAAAATATTTCCCAGAATTTCTCCTAAGATTTCTTTTTTTAATTCATTTTTTCTTTATTTATTTTATATACCAACCACAGTTTCCCCTCCCTTTTCTCCTCCCATTCCTTCATGCCACCTTATTATCACTCCCATCCACTCCTCCTGCATCGCTATTCAAATGAGGTAAAGCCTGCCACAGGAATCAGCAGTGCATGACATATCAAGTTTTGGCTGGACTAAGCTTCTACCCACTGCACTAATACTGAACAAGGTATCCACCATAGGAGTAAGACCTCATCCCTTATTCTCAAAGGAATGAGAAGAAATTTCCTAGCAGAGTGTTTTAAAATCAAAAACCCCAGACTAGGTTCATGTTCTCAGAAAGATAGTGGCACCCCAACTCTGGAAATTCCAAAGCACAAGGACGCAGGGCCACTTGGTGGAGACTGATAAAGTGTCCTGACTTGGACAAGGTGACCTTGCTCTAAAAACAAAGAACAAGTTGACATAACAGAATGGGAAAGTGCAAAGAACTTGCACCTGTGCCAAACCCCCTTGACTGCCCTGAAGGGCTGCCTGTGGTTTTGCCTTTAAAAAGCTAACGTCACAAAGGAACTTTTTTTTTTTTTTTTTTTTTTTTTTTTTTTTTTTTTTTTTTTTTTTTTTTTTTTTTTTTTTTTTTTTTTTTTTTTTTTTTTTTTTTTTTTTTTTTGGTTTTCAAGATGGGGTTTCTCTGTGGCTTTGGAGCCTGTCCTTGAACTACCTCTTAACTACTCTCTACCTCGCTGGGACTGTGTGTTGGAGACAGGTTCTGAGCTAGTTCATATTACGCTAATAAACCTTGCTTGTTGCTGTCTAGACTTCTCTGGTTTCTGGTGTTCTCCCTGGGGGTCGTAATCTGAGCACAACAGAATTAGGTTCCAAAGATCCAGCTCACGAATCAAGAACATGCCCAGGTCCCAATGCTAGGGGCCCCACAAAAGACCAAGTTACATAACTGTTACCCAAATACAGTGAACTTAGGTCAGTAGCATGCCAGCTGTCCATTCAGAGTCTGTGAGTTTCCACAAGCTCAGATCAGCTGTCTCTATGTGTTTCTGCATAATGATCTTGACCCCCCCTTAAGCTTATAATTGTTCCACCTTCTCTTCAACTGAACTCCAAGGGCTTGGCCCAGTGCTTGGCTGTGGAAATCTGTATCTACTTCCATCAGGTATTGGATGAAGTCTCTATGATGTCAAATGAGGGTAGTCACCAATCTGATTACAAGGGAATGCAAATTCAGGCACCTTCTCCACTATCACTAGGAGTCTTACCTAGGATCATCCTTATGGATTCCTGGGATATTCCCTGGCACCAAGTTCCTCTCTAACCAAATAATTGCCACCTCTATTAAGATATCACTTTCATTACTCTCCCCCATCCCATTCTGCTACCAACTTGACCATCCTGATTTTTCATATTATCATCACTTCATCCCCTCTTGTCTACCTCCTCATTCCCATTACATCCAGACCATCTCTTCTATTTCTTCATCCCAGGGAGATCTATGTGTCTCCCTTAGGGTCCTCCTTGGCCATTCTGACAAGTATAAGAAAGTATCTCACAGTAATTTTATTTTATTTTATTTTTATGTCTGTTTGTTTTTATTTTTTTTCCATACATTGTTTTGTTTTATTTTTTCCATTCAAGAACATAATTAAAGAAATAAAATTTTTACCTTTCTTCCCCTTCTCCCGGTCCCCTCCCACTACCCCTCCACCCCTCCTCCCTCCCCCTTCTTCCTTGAAAGAGGGCATGGTGCCCTGCCCTGTTGGAAGTCCAAGGCCCACCCCCATCCCTCC
>PVIU01031194.1:0-15176 GCA_004026605.1 Ondatra zibethicus
AGAGAAGTCTTTATTAAACTACCCAATTAGCCAGTGCCCTCAAATGGTGGGAAACTAAGGTCTAAGCCATTGCGCTAACGTGTAGAATGTGTGTGGCTAGTTTATTGATCACCCAAGGACAGAACAGTGTTTCCTTGCCTTTATTCTTTGTCCACTCTACTACACCAAGAAGTTTGGGGAGCAGCAATGAGCCCTTGTCAAAAAGCATCATAGGATGTGAATGCAGCTCATACAAGACATAAAGATTGGCAGTGCTAAGCCTTTTACTGTTCAGCCATGTTTCTGCTGGGCAAGACCACATTAGAGTTGGAAACCAAAAAGAGGAGTAGAGAGGAAGCCGAGACGAGTGACAGACTTCGGTCAACACCAGGCTAGGTTACTTAGCCAGGTGCCATTTAAAGACCCATGGCCCAGTGAAGAGTTGTCAGGACAATTCTGTCTCTGCCTGTTCTAGGAAGTTACCAAGGCTAGAGCTCTGTGTTTGAGATGAGCTAGCTCTGCTTGTCTCCAGGCTAAAAAGGGGCCCTACATCAATGTGGGGAAGAGAAGAGGGAGCTGGCTGGAAGAGAGCTCAGTTTCATTTTAGTTATCTCTGGGTTCCAGCAGTTTCAATACGGAGCTGCACAAATTGCTCATTCACACTGTTGGCAGGAGCCTTCAATGAGATATGGCATGTGAACAACATTTGAGGATCCTGATAAACAAGGATGCTTTGTTTAACATATAGAGGATGAAAAGAGAACTGTATCCATATGGCAACTGCTCACGTAGGCCCAGCATCAGCCTTATTGCTGGCATGCTTCTAGTCCAAGGTTTGCGCAGTTTAGCCCAGCATCAGCCTTATTGCTGGCATGCTTCTAGTCCAAGGTTTGCGCAGTTTAAGTTGTGAGAACACAGACACTCCTACAACAGTGTAATATAGTTGCCTCTGACAGCAATCTTACCTTTTCTAGAATTTCACATGTAAAAATAGCAGAGCTTATGATAAGGGTATATCCAAGGCATCCAACTCAACTATATAGCTTTATAGTCAAGGCACAAACAAAGCCAAATATCAGCCCAAATAAAAAGATAAGTTTTATTTCAAAGACACGTTAAGTCTTGATCAAATAAACTCTATATTAAGCATGGAGAGAGATAAGCATATATTGAGGCTGCAGAATTTTGGGGACAGGAGCAAAATGAACTAAGTGTTGAGCCAAGCATGTAATGAGTTCTTCCCATAAATCATACACATGTTAAAAAATAAACCGAGCAGAACACAAGGAAAATGGGCAATGTGCACAATACCATGTCAGTCTATGCTTACATTCATCAATCATTGTCCTTGGCACTAATGACATATATATTGCAGTGACATCATCTTCCACTTACTGAATATGAGTGACCCAATTCACCTATAGATATATGAACTAGAAGGGAAGAGATTCTATTTCAGTAGGACCATTTTTATGTAGAATGGTGCACAGGGGACCTGTCTGAAATCATAACATTTTGAGGAATACAAGCTTGTGGAATCAGAGCAGACTTCCAAGTTGAATCCATTGGACAGATTTTGAGAAACACTGATCCAAACTAAAATCCCTCAGCAGTCTAGAAGTGCAAACTATGGGCAGTCACACCTTCTTTTCCTGCTCTTGAGGATCACTCGAGTTTACTGACTCTAAGCCTGAATGTTTGCTGCTGTATATAAACTTGTCAGGATCAGCCAACAATGTAAATGTGTAAAATGTAAAAAGCAGGGCTGGTTGCTAATAGTATGCATAACTACTTCCATTTTGTTTCAAATGGAAAAATATGCACTATATACACACAGCGGCATATTGATGCAAAGGGGTGTATGACATGCCCATTTACTGACATAAATGCTAAGCATTATACATTTGGACCAGTTTCATCTTTTTACTAAAGAGTAGAGAGTTTTAAACACAATTGACAACAATTAAAAGTGGAAAAGAAGAGGACAATGAACATTCTACCATTGTATGGTCTCAACAAAGCCAAGTGAATATGAGTGACCCAATTCACCTATAGATATATGAATTAGAAGGGAAGAGATTCTATTTCAGTAGGACCATTTTTATGTAGAATGGTACACGGGGGACCTGTCTGAAATCATAACATTTTGAGGAATACAAGCTTGTGGAATCAGAGCAGAGTTCTGAGTTGAGTTCATTGGACAGATTGTGAGAAACACTGATCCGAACTAAAATCCTTCGGCAGTCTAGAAGTGCAAACTATGGGCAGTCACACCTTCTAAGATAATGACTATTATATAATTTTACTCTTAATTTGATTGATATTTACATTTTCCTGCTTAGCAACTATCCCTTAATACTATGTATTCCCCTATTCCCCCATATTTCCCAGCCTTCCTTACAATAGGTTGGGGCTAAATGGGCTGCTTCACCTCAGTGGATGTTGAACAGGGCTTGGACTGTGTGTACTCCAGCTTGGGCTGACGCATTTAGAAGTCCTTTCATCTTCATCTTCCCCTTGCCTGTGATTTTGGGATTGTATATTTGCAATGGCACAGAAAACAGTGAAATCATCCAACCCCACTGGGATGAGAAAAATGAGTGAAATAACCCTTGTTATGTTAAGCCACATTCTGGAGTCTTTGTGGTAACTAATGTCTTGAGCCTGTTGTTAATCTTGGGATAGGTGTCTGACTTTGAGATACTTGCAAAACGGAATAATATAAAAATTTACGACATCAAAATATTAAACTCTTAAGGGATTAGAAACCCCTTTAACATATGGGTTAGTTCTGAATGCTTCTTAATGGTGGTAAAGAATGAATTGGCTTATGAGGCCATTATGACCCAAACAGGAGGGTTTGCACCAGCCTCTTGTTCTCACACTCTCTCAGGGCATAGCCATTTCACTGTTCTCTATTTCTCTCCACAGAAAAGAATCAGAGAAAAATGTTCTTCAAGAGTATTGTGCAAAGCGAATGAAGGAAAGAGTAGTAAAGCTGAACACAAGCCCCACAGGTTTGGCTCTTGCAGGAAATTCTTGACAGCACAGTGTGACTCAAGAGCTGTCAGCTAAGTTATGCCTAACTGTACTTCCCAGAAAACCTGTAAAACAGTCTTGGATAGCAGACGGAAATCCTGTACTGGATCTTCCTGTAATGAATCCGAATTAAATTTCAAAATTGTTTTATCGTGTGCATGATGCATGCGTGCTAGTGCATGCGCGCGCGTGCACACACACACACACACACACACAAGATAAACAAAAATTAAAAGCTATTGGTCCAAATAAGCATGGATCTATATTAGAAAAAGTCCTAGTGAAGTGCAGTCCATTTCACAATGTCAGTTCCATACTCTCATCTCAATGGAGTATATTGAGAGCGCTATACTTTTTAACTCAGTACGCCACTAAATAAATGTTCTTTTTCTTATCATAAGTTATTGTTCATCTTTACTGTTGGCAAACCACAGTTATATAAGACTGCTGATTTGTATAATTCTTTGTCATTACAAAACCATTCCAGTTTCTCTGGGAGGAAGTTAATAATCTCTTTTTGGCCAGGATGTAGACTTTTAGAAGTAATACTCATATTTTTTTTTCAAGACAGGATGTCTCTGTGTTGCCCTAGTTGCGCTGGAACTTGCTCTGTAGATCAGTCTGGCCTCAAACTCAGAGATTCATCTGCTTCTGCCTCATGAGTGCCTGGATTAGTAATGCACATTTTACCTCTCCTTAAACAAGGAATCCCTGCAAAACTGTGACCATCTGTCTCTATGGCAATAGATTTAGCATTTGTTGAGTATGTATCATGTACACAAGATGCTCACATAAGGAATTTTTGAAATTACATCTTCCCTACATTTTACCTCATATTGTACTTTTAGAGCACTTAGATTTGCATCACGCTTCTTGTAGGTGAATTGGAAACTACAAAGTAACGAAACTCTGTTTTATGTTTGGTGCCCTGGAAAGGATGCCGCCCACCAAAAGTTACAAAATAATATTATTTGCCACAGATACCAAAGAGGTCATGTTACCCTTTATAAGAGGCTGATAGTGGTTTAGTGAGTAGCAAAATCCAGGTTTGGATCTGGCTTTCTGGAAACCAAGTCTAGGGTAGTTTCTTCCCAATTCCTTCCTTGTACTCAACCATTTTGGTATGCTAAGCTACAAGTAGCTTTTATGAGAAGTAAGGAAACCAAAACTGGGACAAAGAGCCCTGGAAAGATTAACATCCTAGTTGGTTTAAACTAGACTAAATGTTTAGTAGAATAAAATTCCTCAGATATGATTTCTTAGTGCATAGCCTCAAAGCTTTCAAATCTATCACCCACAAGAGATTTTAAAGAGCTCTACGCTGAGCCCAAATTGATACAAGTTTATCACCTCCAAGTGTGTCTATCTCTCTTTATATTAGGACACCAATTCGGTCAAAGTGCTGAGTGACACCACTTGAAAATGTCACTGCAAAGAAAATCCCCACCTGCTATAACCAGCCATAACACAAACGTTTAAATGATCCTCCCACCCCCATGCGTGTGTGTGTGTGTGTGTGTGTGTGTGATTCTGAACACAAGTGAAATAACTTGGAGGGAATCATCACACTGCTTTCCAGAAACTCACTGGAAAAGAATTTATCTATGTGCTGTGGGCAGAAACTTCAGAGGAACTTTGGGAGGAAACTGGAAAATCAATGAGCTTAGAGAGTTAGTTGCTCTGTCCTCAGGATGTGGCCATTTGGCCCTTAGTTGATCTTCAGGATTTTGTCTCTAACGGGCCAATGGTTGTGATGGCTGAAGAGGAGTTTCATCCACAGCCCTTCCCAGGAGTGAGCTTAACTGAGTAACAAGCACCCTAGTCACTGTTAGCGTTCCTATGGCTGTGAAGAGACACCATGACCATGGCCACTCTAATAAAGGGAGACATTTCATTGAGGTAGCAGCTCACAGTTTCAGAGATTCAGGCCATCATCATCATGGAAGGAAGCAGGCAGACATCTTGATCAGAAGGCATCAAGAAGTAGACTGAGACACTAGGTGTGACTTGGGCATACCTGAGACCACAAAGTCTACCCCCTCAGTGACATACTTCCTCCAACAAGGCCATACCTACTCGAACAAAGCCACGCCTCTTAATAATGCCACTCCCTATGAGATTTTGGGGGTCAATTACATTTAACCTACCACATCACACTCCTATCTAGAGAAGAATGGAAGTTTCTGGAGCATCTATCTAGTCACAAGAAGGCAACATGAAAACCGTGTGCAATGGCTTAAAATAATTCCTTTGGGTTAAAACAATAACATGAAGTTCATGGGTGAAGCAAATTTAGACATAATCAATAGACTAAGATATTTAATTATCTTTTAAAGGGAAATTCTCTTTATTTGAAAGCACAGATATGAGTTTCATTGCTGCTGGTAGAAAAGTGTCCTTTGCAAGCTGACAAATATGCTCAGCCTTCAAGGAGATTTCTTGAGACCTAGGGAAATTTTAGACCTACAGGTCTGAGCCAGGCTTTTAACTAATGTCACTAGCCTTGAAAATTAACAACTTCAGGGTCAGTATTAACACAGAAATCAGTGGCATCAATGTCCAGATGAAGGAACCGAGATCAGTCAACAAATAGCATTAGAGGCATGGAGCCCAGATACTCTAATTCCAGAGCCTTCACCCTTAGACACTAGCTTCCTAGATGTTGTCCTCCAGCCTAAGAAATTTGGGGGAGTTTAGTTTTTGTTAATGATCTATTTTAAATAAAGCATCCTCAATTTGTCAAGATCATGATGTTGGTGCTAATAATCTTATCATGTAAGAGAGCTTCATATTATCTAGCAGCACGAAAGACACAACTAATGCAGCAGAGAGCTATTACGATTAGGCACCTCCTTGGAGTACCTTTTATTTTTTAAAAAAATGAAGACAGGGTCCTATTATGTATTACTATGTATCCCTGACTGGCCTGGAACTTACTCTGTAGACCAGGCTGGACTCAAACTCACAGAGATTTGCCCGACTCTGCCTCCCAAGAGCTCGGATGACCTTTGAGTAATGTTATTTTAAGAATCAGTGATTGCTAACTAGGCAGTCATTTACATTCAAAGCTATTACTGAAGGCTTAGCTCTGTTTTCCAGCCATGGGGAAGGGCATCTCTTCTCTTCTCTTTCAACCAAGGCTCTGGAACTAGAGCCAAGTGAAATTTGGGAATACACTTATCAGTGTTTCTTCTAGGATTCTCCTAGGCAAAAGTCTCTCCTGCCCATGCCAATAGTGGTCAAATGGGTTAAGTCAAGAAATGGGTAAGTGCATGTAGGGATGCTACCCGGGTAAAATTCTACCCAGGTGGATTTGAATTTCAGATAAACAGATGGTTTTTAGAATTATATATTATATTTACTGTTTCTCCAACCCAGGTCCTAAAAAAATCTAGCAAATATAGGAAGGTGGAAAAAAATACTTGCTACAGGCTTGGAATTGTTAAGTTGGGTCCATCTCTAATGATTTAACATAGTGTGTGTGTGTGTGTACATGAGTACTCATCACAGATAAAATATGGAGGTCAGAGGTCAGGTTTTGGAGGTCCGTTCTTTCCTGCAAGCATGTGTGTTCCCAGAGTCAGACTCAGGCAGTCAGACGTGGTAGCAAACACCTTCATCTTACTCTCAGAGCCGCCGTGTTGCTTCTCTAATTTTATAGTTTATTTTTGGGGAGTAAAAATCTCAGCAGACCTTGATCTTTTAGGATAAATATTTGCGTACTACTCTGATTAACATTTGATATCCAACAGGAAATGTGGACATGTTTGCTGGCCGAGTCTTCTCCAAATTGTGCTTAAATTTAGCCAGCTGGATTGAAAGACAATATTCAGGTTCAGAACACGTGTGTGTGGGGAGTCGGGAGTCGGGAAGCACAGAACTACCTCCCTCTTCCCCGGCGACCATTTCCTTTGGGCCCTGAAGTCAGCTGGGCAGGAGTAGAGCCGAGAGATGCATGTGGCCTCGGCTGACCCCAAGAAGAGCTGAGACTGTGGAGATAGGCATTTCCTGAGCTTCCTGCACTTCCTTCTCGAAGCTTCAGACTAATGTCGAATTCCTCACCCAGATGTCCCCATGCTGAAAACCTAAGAGAGCAATTGACTGTGAGTATCTAAATGAGACACCACTTAACATCTACCAATAGAAGCAGCTATTGTTGGTGGACCAGGCACTCCTTCTAACATAAGCATCTTGTGATAACGGGAATCAGATTTAATGCAAGTATTCAGAAAAATCATATTAAAGGAAAAGTAGTTTTATATTAGCTATTAGGTTAATTTACCTGTTTGGATAATTTCTATTTTCTAAGCAGGTACGAAGCCTGCATTCAAGCTGGCCTCAGCTCCTAACTCGGCACCATGACCATATTTTCTAGCAGGTGACTCTACTGGAACTGGACATGCTGGTCTGGCAGGGGGTTCTAACACCAGGACAATATACGATGAACGCCCCCAACACAGGACAGTGCCTGACCTCGGAAAGGCACTTAGTAAATGTTCTCTAAATTTTACTGTTGTAAAGTGGCAAGTGACCTTTTCATTTGGATTTGTATCCTCAGAATCCACACACTATCTGGTGATGTTTGGAGACAAAATGTCAAGCTGTGGCATGGAAGGAGATATAGAATATAAACATGGAGCCAGCTTCTGTCCTCCCTCCTGGACCATGGAAAGTTGGTGTGTGACCTCTGGAAGGCCAGTCTGATGTTTGCAACTGTTAGTGATTGCTCTTAGAAGCTCTGGCTTAGTTCTAAGCCCAAAAGATAGGTGATGGGTAAATTAAGGTGGTGCTTTCCACACAGATGATGTCAGTAGCAAAGTTCTGTGTTTTCTTCTCTTTTTTCCTATTGCAGCTTCTTCTTCCTCCAATGTTCCTTTAATATTTACACTACCAGGGTATACTTCTACATGCAACTAAGAAGTGGGAAAAGAATTGAGGTTTGTTTCTGACTTATCCATGGCTGAAATATCCAAGGAAGGATACCAAGAAGTAAAACAGCATTCAAATAATAAACGGGTGCCATAAGAATTGTTTACATGAAGAGAGAGGTAACTACCATCTAATGTAAGAGTTAACATTAATATTATTTGACTGAATTTAATGATGGATCAAGGCTGATAAACAATTCACCTTTATACCATGGTGCTGCTATTGTTCACCTCCATGGTTCCTGGGGGTCACAACTGACTCTTAGGAGGTGGTGATCAGCACTCTGTTCTCAGTAGCATCTGATGGGCTGTTATTCCCAACTCACAACTCAGAGTTCTTCTGCCATGTTCCTCCACATGTGCTCCTACATTCGCCAAAGTGAGCTTTCTTGCTTCAGTTCTCTGTGCTGTGAGGAGATGCGTGCTTATGTAGCAGGCTACAAAGATATGAAGATTGAGAGTAGGGGGTTGGCCCATTTCTACTTCAGTGTAACTAACTCTCATGGGGGCCGTCTATGGTTCTGGTCTGAACACCTTTGATGGGGACTTTAGTGAGGATTTATGACAGAAGAGGCACAATGTACTTTTTGGGTGACATTCCCATGGCTACTGTGATACCTAGATTATACATGTGATTTAAAAAAGGCAACAGAAGGAACAAAACTAAGTTAATTAAACTCTTAAGTTTCCAGGTATTTTTTATGAATATGTTTACAAATTCCTTGCCAATCTGAGGAAACTTTCATTGTTTCTCTCTTTATAAATAAAAGCTCATGACATTGAACTTGAGGATTGTAATGACAATATGATTTGCCCAACATTTATAGAGGCCACAGTCAATGTTCTCACCACACCAGATTAGCAGAGAAACATTCAAAGGCAGGACCATTGCCAATAACCACCTTTTCACATGATTCTAACCAGTTCTGATATCTTCCTCCTCCCGACAATATTGGTAAGCATCCTATACCATGAAAACATATTATAACAATCTTCTATATCATTGCATCCTCAAAATATTATAAGTTCTCTCTTTTGAGGAGTAGAAGTTTGTTTCTCTCTGTCTTTCTCTCTCTCTCTCTCTCTCTCTCTCTCTCTCTCTCTCAATCCTTCTATTGTAACTCACATATGCAGTAAAAAGTCATCATTATTTACAAACTTACTAGTATTACTCTTGTGAAGATGCTATAGCAAATTCAATAACGCATAGAAGTAGCCAAATCCTATAAATGGTATTAAAGTACTTTCTTCTCTCCAACTGTTTAAAGTTGCTTTTCTGCAGTGTTTATGTCCGTTTTCCTTCCCTAGCCAGCAAAGCTAGTTCACACTGTGGCCACACAGAACACATTAAAGCCAAATGACCTTCTAGGGGATGACACTTCCCAGGTCTGCCTTGGACACAGTTAAGAAGCAGTTCCAGAGCTTGCAATCTGTGTAGGTGCCTAGGTTCCTTTGCCCAGATAGTCTACTTCACTTGAGGGTAAGCTTTAGTATGCTGGGAAACTGCATGTAATTGGTACGATCCACTTGAAGAAATCACCAGCCAACTGCAAAGAATATTGCAATCAAAATGAAGACGCATGTTTCCCCATTGCCTCTTTCATTGGGGGAGTGGGCAGAGAGGACAGGGAGGAAAATAACAAAGATACAGGGCCCTGCAACTTGGCAAGTCATTGGAATGTGGCAAACTACTTTAAAAAACAATAGCCGGGAACCTCAAGATTTTAATGTGTCTACTGACAACTGGTTTAAACAACTTTCTTCATAATATTCAAGTTCAAATGCCCCTCCCCCCAATAAGATTGGAAATATGGGAGTGTTTGGCAAAACATTCCAAGTCAGTGACCCCCAGCCCTGGAATTTTCTCCTAACAGGCTGCATTTTAGCAGCCAGCCAAACCCAAAGTTTGGCAGCTCTTGATATATGGTACAAAACAGATTGTTTTTTAAGCCTAAGTCAGTAAAATTTTATTTTACACAGCTTGTAAAAATAACCCATGATTATTGTTACTGCTCCAAGCCAAGTCAGTGGAGCCTACAGGACTATGAAACCAAGAGCCCTCTTTACAGAACCCATCCCAAATGCAGATGGTGGTAGCATCCTTTACTCATAATGATGGACTCTCGCTACAGACCAGTGATCCTACAGCAACCCACATAAGGTGGGGATGCTCAGGTGTCAGAGGACCAAAGCACAGCTCCCACTAGTGACTAAGGCCACAGTAACCAAATGGTTCCAATTTGTTTCTTTGTCTAAGCTTATATACAACCCTGAAGCAGCCCTGGGCAACATCCTCTCTGTCACAGGCTATGATCCAACGATCTACTTCACTTAAAGGCTGCTTTGTTATTAAACCTGTAGCAAAGTTCTCATTCACCTCTTTCTGATAACCTACAACCCAATTCTTCCTATAGTCTTTTTAATCATAAACCTGACTGGAGTGTATGACCTTCTTCCTGTTCTGTGACACTTGTACCCTGAAATCATGCCCAGCCCTGGCGATAAGCACCAACTGGCAGGAGGTCACCACAGCTCCCATCTTTCTACTTCCTATTCATTTTTTTAAGATTTACTTGTGTGTGTGTGTGTGTGTGTGTGTGTGTGTGTGTGAGTGAGTGTGTGTGTGTATGCATTTGCATGCAAGTGTCTCCAGACATCAGAAGAGGGAGTCAGATTCCCTGAAGTTGGAGTTACACGTGGTTGTGAGCTGCCTGATGTGGGTGCTGGGAATATAACCTTAGCCCCCTAAAAGAGCATCAAACCTTTTAACTGCTGAATCATCTCTTTGACCCTCACCCTCTTATTCATTCTGTAGCAGAAGAGAGCAGAACAAGTCACAAACAAAGAAAGATTTCCTGAAATCAGCAAGGGACCTGGGCACCTTCTGATGTGATACTCAGCTCAGTTTTCAAACATCCTGAGAATGGCGTGGATGACAGTCTTGCATCAGTGGCTTAATCACAAATGCAATGTTGTTGCAAATGCTAATACCTGTCTTTAGTATCTGTGGCAAATAGTATTATTTTGTAACTTTTGGTGGGCGGCATCCTTTCCAGGGCACCAAACATAAAACAGAGTTTCGTTACTTTGTAGTTTCCAATTCACCTACAAGAAGCGTGATTCAAATCTAAGTGCTCTAAACGTACAAGCATTGTAAGAAGTCCATTTCCTGCTCACCCTATTTCCCACTTTATTTTCCATGACATAGGGACATATATAAGGGTGAAAATTGTCAGAAATATAGGAAAAATATTAAATTCACTAAGTCCTATTAAGTTGTAGGAAAGGAGTTAGGCTGGGAGGGAACTATTCATATTTTATTGCTTTTGTGAAAATATATGTCTACATTTAATGAGACAGCTCCTCCGCCTCTTCCTCCTCCTCCCCCTCCCGTTATTTATCCTCCTCTTGTTTGAGATAAGATCTTTCCATAGTTCTGGCTGCCCTGAAACCTCAATGTGTAGACCAGGCTGGCTTCAAACTCAGACATCCCCTAGCCTCCACCTCCCAAACACTGGGATTAAAGGTGTGTACCACGAAGGCCCTGGCCAGTTATTTTTTATCTTGATCCCACTTCCAAAGTTCCTCACAGGAATCTCCTCCTTTTCACTTCAGGCAGGGAATGAGTACCTTTGAGAAACCGGCACCAGGAGAACTATTCCCACAGCTCATTCTTTCTGGGACAGTATGCCCTCTGGAGAAAATATCCTTCTCTTCTGCCACTCTCGTCTCGCGATGACCATGTAATGAAATATGTGATGCGAGCAGACATTAACTTCGTCAAAGATGCTTTACTAAATTTTACAACTAGGGACCGAATGATAAATGAGGAGATAAGAAAGGCCCCAGTGGGTCTTCCTTTTGTCCATCCTGAAATCCTTCCCTAGGTCTTCAAAGGCTGTCTGTCTTTTCTTGCTTCCTGATTTCCACCCTCAGTTTGCTTTCAGAGAAGCCCAAGGTAGTAACTCTCATCCACTCTATCCTCCCCTCTTCTCCCCTCCCCTCTCCCCTCCTCTCCTCTCCCATCCTCTCCCTTTTTTTGCTAACAAGAGTAGCTGTCAAGAACAGTATCTTTGACTTGTCAGTCACTATCACTTCTTTGCTGCGCTGCAGAGAAACAAGCCAAACTCCCTTTTCTAATTCAGCATTGTCCTGTGATGCACAAAGGAGTAACAATATCATGGATGATTTTGTTATCCTGTGATAACACACATATCCTGTGAGGCACAAAGAGGATAACAATATCATGGATGTCACAAAAGGCTCCAGCATTGCCCAGTACTTTCCACCAGACTTTAACAATTTTCCCTTATCTCTAGGGTGGGAATTGATGTAATAGCCCCCCTTTCCAAGTCTCCTCTTCTAAGTTTGTTAATTACACTATAAATATGTAATATCCATAGAAACTAAAGGCTAAAGGACCACAACTTAAATAAATTAGTAAAGGAATGCCGAGGGGATTTAAAAGAAGAATGCTCTCAAAATAAATAAATAAATAAATAAATAAGTAAATAAATAAGTAAGTAAGTAAATAAATAAATAAATAAATAAATAAGGAGAATGCTCTCAACTCCCCGTCTTTGCCTCATCTCTAGAGAGCAATGTGAGATGGTCATGGGCTTCCACATCTTTATAGTTTCAGGTCTGGTAACAAGACCTCATGAAGCCAGGCTGGGTTAGGAACCTATCTGGGCCCCCATATTCCTGACTGACATGTCTTCATTTTGCTCTGGAAGGAAGGGACTGTGATCTCTCTTTGCTTTGGACCTGTGGAGGCTCACAGTGTACTGACACACAGTAGGCACTTGGTAAGTGGCTTAGAAAAAACGCAGGCAGGTTGTGGAAATGGAATAGAAACCATGGCTTTGAGTGTCAGTTATGATGCTGAGAAAGAAATATCCTCCCGTAAGATGAAGAATAGTTGGCGAATAGGAGGGCTTAAAGCCCAATAAAATCCTGAATTCTGTCTTGTTCCCTTAGCCCATCCAGTAAACTCCTAGTATGTGCTGGTGGCAAGGACACACATTTGAAATTGGAATGGGATAAATCAAACAGGAATGCAGACATTCTGAAAACCTGTTTGTGTGACTTTGAGCATGTGACAAGCCTGCTAGGCCTCAGATTATACCTGCTGTTCAGAGGTCCTTTTAGATTCAACCAGTTATGATGCTAAAAGGCTGGGCACGTTCTACCAAAGTATATTTTAGTCTTTCTCTCATTGCCCTCTTTAAAAACACTCTTACACATACTTGCAGAAGAAAATGAAGCTATAAATTACAGTGGCAAGATCAAATGATCTGAAACACAAGGTTAATGTTTTATATCCACAGAGCAATCTTTCACAGTGGTGTCAAGCAGAAAGTTCTGGTCAGTGTTTACACGAGGGCCTGATGAAAAATTCCAGACCTAAAACGTCTGCAACTGAGACTTGAACTCAGAAGGACCTCCCACTTCTGAACACATTTCATAACTAGAATTCTACTGCAATTGTTCTCCTTAAAGACAATCCAGCTTCCAATATGCATTTGAGTTTTCTTATGGAGACTTTTGTGGTATTGGAAAAGCCCTAGCTATTTGAGACTGTCATCCTATCCATGACACTATCCAGGTACTCAGCAATAAAGTACTTGCCTAGGAAGGAGGCTGTGGGTTTGCTCCCTGGCACTGCAATCCTCCTCCTCATCCTCCTCCTCTCTTCCTCATCATCATTATCATCACCATCATCATTTTATAGACAAATCATTTTGAATGGCATTGTAGTTTCTTGACTTCTTTGACAGAATAAGCTAATGTAGGTCAGTCTTTTCCTCGCTGGGAACACTAGCTGCTATTCCACAGAAGTGTCTGCAGGCCCTAGGAAAAGATTAATTAACCCTTTGCATATATCTTTTGATAGGGTCTCAGGATTCACCTGGGCTGTAGTGGTCACTTCTAGCAGCCAATTTTCCTTCTCTGTAAGCCTGGCCATTTGTGGTAATTGTTTTCCAGTATCTAATTTGCATATATGTGTATCACAAATGCAGGTATGAAGACGTTTAGTAAATGAATATGTGTTAAAGTCATCATGTTTTGTGATCAATTTAGGGGCTGGAGAGCTTGCTTGGCAGGTGGAGCGATTGCTTTGCAAGCAGCAGGACCTGGGTTTGACCCCCCCCCCCCCCGATTTCAAACCACAAAAGCCCAGTGTAGTGACATCGTGTATTTGAGCCCTGGAGAGGTAGAGACAGAGACATTCCTGGGATTCCTTGGCCAGGGAAGCCTTGCCTCTTTGGCAAGTTGCAGGTCAAAAGAGACCTTTTCTTAAAAAAGAAAAAAAAAAGTGCTGGTGCCCTAGAAACTACACCAAAGCTTTCCTGGCCCTCACAGGCACACGTGCCCACCTGTATGCACACACAGGTATAGAGAGATGCTAAGTTTCAGAACTGAGAGAAGCTTGCTAACTTCCTGTCAGACTGGAGGACCTTGTTTCTGTACAAACTTTCTAATGCTCAGTTATGTTTTAGGCAGAAAAAATATCATAGGATTGAACTGCTAATTTGTTCAGTAGATTACATAGTGGAAAGGAGATAAATTTAATAAATGTAAGCTCATTATATCATATAGTTACCTCATTAGTTTGGCTCTAGACACAGACATGACCAATGCCAAAAAGACAACTAGGAAACAGAGTTGGCATTCTTAAGCACTTTAATGGAGCAGTTATATAGGGTACATTTTACATTCACTGGCTGTGATTTAGGTCATTAACTCTCTAATTTTTCTCATAAGAAAATGATGATAAAATCTTTTTAAAAAAGTTCTTGGAGAACTAAGGCATTTTAAAGCCCTCATGACAGGACCTGAGATTTGGAGACAGAGTTAGCCCATTCCTGGAATGGGGCAGGGCTATATCAATCTGTGCACAGCAGGCATCAATCTGTGCACAGCAGGCATGGGGCCTCCAGCCCACATTTCTGTTATACTTGCAGCCTGCTAGATGCTGCGACTGCCTCAATAGTGACTGTTCCTAAGAGAAGTATGTCACCCAAATCAAAATAGTCCCAAGTCCTCTCATTCTCTGACATTAGAGAAAACAGGCACTTTCATTAAATTAGCATCCAAAAATAGTTGGAATGTGGGCAATCAATCTTAATGGATAATGAAAGGGCAACTCAACAAATTTTTTTTTTCCATACATTGTTTTGTTTTATTTTATCCATTCAAGAACATAATTAAAGATAAAAAAAAAAA